>ML793569.1:241087-259540 GCA_009831015.1 Picea engelmannii
TGATATTTTCACTAAGCCTCTTGGAAAGATTAAGTTTGAACTGTTTAGGGAGATGTTAGGTGTAGAAGTCAATCCATTCTCCATTAAGGGGGAGACTTGGAAATAATGGAGAAAGCGCTAGTTGTAAGCGCCAGTAATAAGTGCCAGTTGTAAGCGCCAGTTAGAAGAGTCAGTTCTTAGTTAAGAGTCTAGTCGTCTTTGGTTTGCATGTAACCGACTCGGGAGAGTCTTTTCCTATATAAAGATGTAATCCGTCTTCATTGAAGAATAAGAAGTGAGCGTAGCCTCACCGTGTTGTTTTTCTCGTATATTTTATCTACTTCATGCAGATCGCTGACAGTGTCATTCATAGGATTGAAGGGAGGAAATTATTTCTTGGTACAGTCACCATTTAGAACTAGTAATCGGTCAAGTGTGTTTCTTTTTTGCAACTAGATTAGATTTCAAATAATGCCATTTCAATTACATTCAAACTAGGGTTACAACACTAAGTTCTTCCAGGCCAATTGAATTAGTTCAATTGTAATTGGGGTCACAAGACTAAGTGATTCCAGGATGATTGAAATTGATTAGCTTTCTTTCACTTCTTGTAATTTCCACTTAGTTGAGGGTTACAACACTGAGTGCTTGTAGGCTCAACTGAGGTATTTTAGTATGTTAATTCCTTTGATATCTTATTGTACTTATAATTGGTGACTCTGTTAGAGATATATTATACCTTTCATCTTAAAATCATTTTATGTTTCTACAGCCTCACAAATAGAACAATATTTGAATGACTTTCCCTGGAATATACATTGCATGACAATTCTCAAGTTCAACATGAATCCCAGATTGATAATTAAATGAACAATATTTCTAATTGTCTCTCTAAGAAATTATAAAGGTAATTAAAAATACAATAATTTTTGGCATCGTTTTTTAGGAACTATCAACAATGTAACTTCTTTCTTTCATATCTCTAGAAGCATATTTATCTAGGAAGGTTTATTCATATCTATGTGATTTTATTTGGTGCCTACTTTTCAACTTTCTTTTGAAGTTGGTGTGCTTGTTTTCAACATGAGTTTTATTTAAGATATGATGTTTTTCAAAATCTCATGAAAATAAGTAGAGACCTGAAAGGTTGATTTAATACATCTATGAAAAATACCCCACAAACTAACATTACAGGGAAACAAACTCAAGGAGAAGGATCCAACTAGCCTAGCTACATGATGCCAACAACCAACTCTTTGGATAAAAGAAATCCAAAACCTCACTTTGCAAAATCAACACATCCAATCCAAGCTACATCTTCAGTACAGGAAGAAATATTACTTCTCGAGGAATCTACAATGGATGAAAAATAGAGCCACGATTTTGAAGCACCTAAAAACCCAATTAGTCCTACAAAGTTCCTAGAGTAGTAGGAGGACAATTTCCTACATTTTATAAGAGAAATGGATAAAGAAAAAAACCAATATGTAAGTCGAAATCCATCACCTTCAAATTTTCAATTAGAAATACAAATGGGGTGACTCAAATGAATAATATTCTACACTCCGCTTTGCCAAACATTCATGGTTTGGTTACCGAGGACTCATACACATTTTGTTCGAATTTTACTTACTCTACACGATTTATTATTACATTTCTAACGCTCACAAGTTCAATCTCATTTCGGCCACCCTTAAGAGTCATGTACTATGATGGTTCATGGGACTAGAGGGAACCACATCACTACATGGGCACATATGAGAAAGGTGTTCCTTGAAAAATACAAGGACTACTGCAAGGACAAGGATCAACGAGAAGAAGAGTTTAGAATGACTTAGAAGGAGGATGATATCATGGAACGATTCAAATAAAATTTACAATGGTCAATAAAAATCCACTTATATTTGGAGACCAAAAAAATATTGTTTCTAAGAGGGTTCAAAGATGATTGTATTGATATCTTAAACCTAATGGTAAGTGGTGATATATACCAAAATCCTTAAGAAGTTATCTATGAACTGTGTCAAAGGTACTCTAGAGATACTTCATCATTGAGGAAAGGGACAAGGGACACATTGACAAGTATTAATAAAACATTCAATGGGAGAGTCACTCGAGCCAAGATAGGGAATATGTTGGAGGATTTCAAAATATATATACTCAGTTCCTTGATCTCCTAGTTAGATACTCTACAATTGAAAAATAAATGGGAAGAGGCAGAAGCGAAATTAGCTATTTTTTCCAAAAATGAAAGAAAATGCATCCATTGAAGGAGTTTCCACTCAATCAAATTGAAATATGTGGGATTTGTGAAGAAGAAAAATCCACTATAAATTTCCCTTCCTTACCCGGTTTAAAAGCACTCTATCAGGAAGCAAGTGGGGAGGTCGATCATTTATGTCCTATCACACAAAAATGACCATGGCAGCCCCAAAATCAAGGTCTGTATCCAAACCAATATCAATATTTCAATTATTATTGGACTAATGTCTCCATGCAATATCTTCCCCAATAGTGGTATCCATCTAATCTCACCAACTCACAATGGATGTCTCCATCACCCCAAAATAATCTGTGGGTATAGGGTGTTATAGAAAGATTTTCCTCACCCCATATAATCTTTCACAGAATGCCTTTTTCCATTTCCCCATCCAGACTTTTAATCCCTTTTTGAAAATTCCAGAGATAAAAATACAATTTTTCCACATATATGCACCTTGCCTACTATACAACATGTGTATACGCAGGTTGCACCACTATAGCCCGCATACATCGGGAAAATTTCCCAAAATTGAAAAATGGTGTCGAGTTTCCAATTCATGACAGGAGATCAATGATCCTTGGCCTTCCATATATTGGAAACGTTTCGAGTCGGCCCTTCAGTTCCACTTGAAGGCTATAAATGGGCCAAATCCGAGCTATGGAAAAGAGGAGAAAGAATTCAACTTTGATAGAAAAGTTACTCTGGAGGAATTATTCACTTCACATTGAGTCTGCATCCCTTTATCCTTTAAGTCTGAACACAATGTTCATCCCCCAAGCTCTTCCCTTATTGATTAAGAAATCCATTGTCCTCTTACATGAGCTTGCCTTTGGTGGAGGATTGAAGTGGTGGAGGCCCAGCTGGAAGGAACTTAGTTTCTCGGTTCTGAACCGTGCCGACACAGAAGTCTGTAACTTATTCACTTATGTTGATCATATCTTAATAGAAATACTCTTTTCTCGTCCAATTGATATCTTGAAAATGTTTTAATTATTATTCCATGGGATTATTTGTTATGAATGCTAATGGATTATGCTATTGAATGTGCTAACATCATATATTATCACCATATGCTTTCTTTTCTTGGTTGTTGAGGACTATTTGCAGGTATATTTCTTTGAGTCAAGTGCTCAACGGTGGACTTCATCGAACGTCTGGATGAGGTAGGCCTTTGATATTGTCTTGCTAGCATATTTTTTTATATAGCATACTTGAGAATAGAGTTTATTTCTGCATTCATTTTCGTCTGTTGTGGTTTACCCCTAACCATAGAGAGATTTTCTTCGTAACATAATTGGCGACCATACTGGGGATTGAATCTTCTTTTTTGGTGTTTGGAGTGTTTTTCTCCTTAGATTACTCTCGTTCATACTATCTTTCTTGTCATATCATTGCTTGACAACCTCTGTTCACTTTGGGTCTGAATCTTTCAACCTTCTCCTTATCATAGCTGTGTTTTTGACACAAATACGTGGGTTTTTGCTTGACAGTCGTGTATATACACATGTTGTCATTATGCAAGCTATGTACATACATGCTTTTCCCTTAAACAATTACGTACATCAAACTTTGTTGCTTGTTTGCTGGGTTTGGTGGTTGTTGGGTAGGTTTTGATGATTGCTGAGTCTTCTTGGGTCTATGTAGCGACTGTTAAGTGTCTGTGAGATGATAGGAAACCTGTCTTTGGTTTAATTTTTGGGCAGTGCCTTTCTCGTCATCGTTTCATTTTGATTGTCCTTGTACATTGGGATGGGTGTTTTTCTCCTTGGTATCCTACTTGAGTTGTCTCTTTATATACACAAAAGAGTCTTTATATATCAAGTTGTTGTTCAGTCCATGAATTTTCATTTTTATTATATTGAAAATACAAAATATTAGGCATTTTACATTGATTGGAATTTTGATCTTTTGAGTCTTTGTCATTTATCTTAGTGCATGTAAAGAAAGATTGCATCTTTATTCAGAATTGTAGAATTGAATTGAAAATTGTATTTTTAGAAAGCATATCATTCATTGGAAATTGAAGTTAGCACTTTGCAATGTATTCATATTTACTTTACTTGCTGAGTCATAACATCACTATTTTCATGACCACACCTTTTGAGTAAGGACGACCATAAAAATTAATGCTATAATTTAAAATTGATTAGCAACAATTTTATTTTCTAGGGTGCACAAAATCACTTAGGATTTAGTGCCTTAGAATAGGATTTTGTGAGTAAACTTATACAAGGCTATTAAATCAACATATGTGTCTGACTAAGGGATTGGATAAATCCATTGTATAATCAGTAATATCAGGAGGCTCCGCTTACACCGAATTTAATCACGAGGTCACGCAAGGTCGGTTGAAGGGATATCCCCCGGATACCTTCTTAGTGTCAGAGATATTTCTAGGGATCTATTTGTATCTAGGGATCTTGCTAATGCCCTTACCTACGTGAGAGGTTGTGCTTTCAAGGTTTCGGTCTTTGCTACCCTTCCCATACGGTGGACCTGACTTACGAATTCTCACCTACGCATCAGTTATATAGTGGTTTCTTAGTTGCTTGACTTAGGTGCCACATAGGTTACTTGCAGGGGTTATTCTGTAGGTACCCTATGTTAGATAAGGGTCAGACAACACAGAGCCTTTATGGAGAATTACCTCTACGGGGGGATCTGACCAACTGGTTGATATTCACATGAGGGCGCTTATAACTGATTTCGTTACCTCCGATCTTTAGAAGGGAGTCTCAGGACCCTCTTGGGTGAGGCATACCTACTTTAGGGAGGGAGGACCCTTTCAGCCACTTTATCCTGTTTGTGTGCATATTGGTCATTTGATTATTTTTGGTGTGCTCTTTGATTACTAGTTGGGCTTAGGATTTGTTTTTATATATTGAGTCTTAAGTCATCGTGGAGTAGGACCAACGTCCTCGTCGGTATCGATTCTCGTTACAGTTACAACCAGATTTCGAGTCTTTTCCTTCTAAAAGGCATAGAGTTATTAGACATGGTACACACACCTCCACTTTTTAGACTTGTGATTCTACAAGGATGAGTACTAAACTGAGTCATCAAAATACTAGGAGCCCCTTGACTCCTACACCTACTATAGTTAATGGCACCCCTTCGATTCATGCAACCACAATGGTTGTAGTACCGGAGGCACCTATCATCACTTCTTCCCGTCCTATAGTGAATGCTCAACCTATTTCCATGAACTTGTTTGGGTCTCTTGGTCACTCACCAGGCTATAATGTCCAGTCCATCCCTATGGCCTCTAGTCCTTTTCCCTATGGTATGTCGAATTTTACTTTGCAATTTTCAAAGTCCATCCCAGTTGTTGGCACTAATTCTAGCATTGGACTTGGGGGCACAACTCCTCCTTATAATCCATTGTCGTTTGGTGGCTCTCAGATCCCTCAAACAACTCCTAATATGGGAGACATTCTTTTTTTTAACCCCAGGTCTAATCATGTTGCTTTTGGATGGAGTAACCAACCTGGAGGACAAGATTCTACTCAAGTTCTGTCTTATACCCTCACCTCATAAGTGTCGATTCTGACCAACATGTTTGGCATGAAAAATCCACCTTTATCCTCCAGATTCACACCCGGAGGAGGTCAGTTTCACTCCTTGGGAAACCCCCAACCCGGAGCCAATATGGCTGGGGGAAATTTTTATAACCCCCATTAGAGCATTCCTAATGGAATGGTGCCCAACTAACCTCTTATGAATCATCCTGGAGGAGGGTATTACAATCCCGAACAGGGTCATGGTGCTTACCAGAACCTTGGATGGGATGTGATTCTTCAAACACAATATTTCCAGGGAGCTTGGGGCCAGATGTCACAACCCCGTCTCCATTTTCTGGCCACACTCAATCTTCCAGACTTGTATAAGTTGATGAAATACCATGTGTGTCATGATCCTACATGCCCCCCTGTTCCCACCAAGCTTCCTTCGGATATTCCGAAATTCGAAGGTAAGAATGGTGAGGATCCTGGTGATCACATCGCCACCTTTCACCTATGGTGCTCTTCGAATTCCCTTAATGATGATACCATTCGGTTAAGATTATTTCAACGCACACTCATTGGGGTTTCCGCGAAATGGTATATCAAGATACCTAAGGGGGGAATATGGGACCTTTAGTGAGATGGTGCTAGTCTTCCTTAACCACTTCCAATTGTCGGTTCATTATGATGTTGGCCTAGAACTTCTATCGAATTTATGCCAGGACACAACCACTCATATCTGAGATCACATCCAGGAGTGGTGTAGATAGAAGAGGTTGATCAAGAACTACATCCCCCTAGATTTTCTGTTAGAATGGTTCCTTAAGTCCTTGCAGCCTCCTATCTCAAAGGATGTTTCTACATCCGAGGTTACATCTGAGGAAGAAGCAATCTTCAAATCCCAGTGGTTAGATCTTATATACACTCAATCTGGGATGTTATACCATATTCTTCTAGATGCACCGAGTTCAAACTATGACCCTAGACAAAAACATGGACCTCATGTCAATGGCATTGTAGGCTCCGCCAATGTGAAATCTGCAGACTCGATGACAAGCCATTTGAAAGAGTTGTCTCTAAACCAGTCTATAGGAGGGCCAACTTCGTTTGTGCCTTCCAATCCCACTCAGTTGAGAGACGTACATTCTTTGTAATCGTCGACCGACCCAAATGGTAACCAAAAACCATGCAGGAATAAGAAGAAAGGACGTAATAATAATCGTAAGGGTGGGAAGAATAATAATAAACCAAAGGACAATGGTAATAATGAGAAGATGAATAATAATGTCGGTGAGGGAAAGAAAGAAAGGCATGAGGTGAAATTTCCATGTAAGCTTTGTACATACGATCACCTTACTCATTTATCTCCCAAACTTGCGGAATCTCTGAGGCTCTTATCTCTCCTGCCCACCGTGCTAACGAATCCTTTCCCACATAACCAACACATGGCCTCGAGCTCCTAAAATGATGGAAATGTGGCTGATGGAAGTCAAAACCTACTGACACAAGATGGTGACCATTTATGCATCAATATGGTCAATTCTCAGGTTAATCTAGCCACTCGATCTCGCGATTACAGTTCCTCACAGACTGTACCTAGTCTAAAATCTCCTCCTCCTCCTCATGAGACGCCTTTGCAGATCAAAAAACTAGATCCACCACCTTGTATTCCGAAAGGAGTACTCAAGCACTCTACCCACAATCCAAATGATAGAGTCACCCATAATTAATCTATTGTTGAGGACCTGGGTCAAACCCCTTGTGCGATGTCAGCTATGGAGGTAATCCAGACGTTTCCTTCATAGAGGAATGCCTTGCTATCTATGTTAGGAGCTCTAGAACCCAGTGGCTTGAAAGTTATCAATTTTGACGTCATATATCTGAAGCCTCACTTGCCTTACCATGTGGCATTCCAAATCCATGTGGGTTACTTGAAGTATACCATCAAATGTGTGATTGTTGATGAAGGCGATGCTTCATGTGTGATGTCCCTGATCTATTGGAAATCTCTCGGCTCTCTGACTCTCTCTCAATATCTGACCATGCTGAATGCTTTTGACGGTCATTCCTTCTGCCCTCACAGTATTCTTCCTGCCTTTTTGGTCCAATTCGGTGGGAATATGGTAGAGGTGGATGTCGAGGTGGTTGATTCACCTTTCGATTATAACTTGTTACTAGGACACAATTGGACTTATGCTATGACTGTCATCATACCATCTGTCTTTCGCACTCTTTGTTTTCATCACGATGGGAAGATTGTGACGATCGACCAATTATCCTTTGCGTATGCTAGCCCTAGTGCATATGTTGGACCATCGATCCCCATGGTCGAAAATTCTCATCCAACAACTGATAATATCGGTGTCAAAATGTATTCATCCCTTATGGGTACCTTCGACTTCATGTCACCGATTCACCATGTTTACGCCATGTCCAGTCAACTCGTTTCGTCAGAGAGGTCCATTCCTTTCCGCACTTCCTATTTTAATGATCCTTGGACCCTACCTTATTTGACTACGTCTTGTGAAGGTCAGTTGCATGCTAGAATGGCCATGCCACTATCGACAACGGAGATAGTGTATCAAGTTGTTCTTGACTCTTCTGTCGATCCCGATACTATTACCTCGCCGACGAACGAGGAGGATCATGTTGTTAAACCTGTGTGGGCCACTTTGTTTTCTTTATCACATGACTGTAGCGATGATACTTTTCCCTTGAAGGAATCCATCATCGAAGCCATGAATGGTTCTAACATACCTTGGTATGATATGCATCATCGCTCTTATTTTCTCCCAGAGCTTGCTAGAATCGAACAAGATGAATTTCGATATACTTTGAGAGAGATAGTCGGTCACGCCGTAGTTCCACTTGATACACACGACATTTATTCCGAAGGAAATATGGTGAGTATCTCTCCTACTGTCACGATCGATATCTCTCATACCCCTAGCAAGATTGAAAATGTACACATCGGTGCAGATTGTTCGCGAGAAGAAATCTTGATCTACACCGAACTCTTCAAGGAATTTCAAGATGTATTTGCTTGGTCATGTGAAGAGATGCCATGAATTGACCCTCTAATTGTCGAGCATGAGATTATAACTTATTCAGATGCTAATCCTATTCGACAATGTCTTAGAGTTTTCAATCCTCAGAAGGCCCCTGCTATTAATGGATAGGTAGAGAAACTACTTAATGCTAGCTTTATCTACCCACTTACCTTGACTAAATGGGTATCCAATATCGTTCCTATGAATAATAAGAAAGGAACCATCCATGTATGCATGGACTTCCATGACCTGAAAAAAAACTGTCCTAAAGACAACTTCCCAACACCTTTCATCGATCATATTCTCAATGAGTGTGCGGGAAGTGAAGTATTTTATTTCATGGAAAGACTTTTAGGGTATAACCAAATTCAAATTAAACCATAGGATCAACACAAGATGACATTTTTTTGTCCTTTGGATACTTCTGCATATCGGAAGATGCCTTTCGGCCTTAAAAATGTCAGAGAAACCTTCCAACATTCTATGACCTTCGCTTAACATGATATTAAGCATATAGTCGAATCTTATCTTGACAATCTTGTTGCTCACTCTTGTAAGAGAGTGGATCACTCTAAGCACCTTCAACTAGTTTTTGAAATGTGTCGTCATTATAGAATCTGGTTGAACCCTCATAAATGCATATTTTTCATTAGGTCTAGACGTCTTTTGTGATTTTTAGCCTCTAAGACTGAGATCATGGTACATCCGTTAAATTTTGAGGCAATACTTTGATTGCCTCCCCCACGCACTATTCAAAAAATTCAAGGTTTACAAGGGAAAGCTAACTTTTTACATTGGTTTATAGTAAAATATGCCAATATTACTAAGGGTTTCATGTGTCTTTTGAAGAAGGAAACCCCTTTTATCTGGGATGAGTGAGCCCAGGAATCCTTCGATGCTTTGTAGAAATCCTTGGTATTGACGCCTCTACTGAAGTCTCCTAACTACAGCAGGGACTAATTTCTTTATGCCTCCGCGTTCGAGGAGATTATTGGTATGGTTTTGGTTCAGGAGGATGATAAACTATGCAAGCACATCATCTACTATCTTAGTCGAAACTTAGTCGGTCTCGAGCTCAATTATTTTCACGTCGAAAAGCTAGCTTTGGATGTCGTTCACGCAGTCCAACGATTATGCCATTATATATTGATTTGCAAGACTACTATGGTTTCCGATTTCAATCCATTTAAACATGTCCTTACCAGGTGTATCATAGGGGGAAAATACAATAAATGGATTGTCATTTTACAAGAATTTGATCTCAATTTCACTTCTATGAAATCCAAGAAATCACTAGTCTTTGCAGAGTTAATATCCTAATTCCCACAATTGTATGAGGATGTTATCCATGTTGATTCATTTGTGGATGAACACATTTTCCTTGTCTCGTTGTCCAACCCCTGGTATGGAGACATTGTTATCTATCTTCAAAATTTGAAGTTCCCTCATCATCTCTCGCGAGATGGTCGACGCCGTGTATGATACCAAGACAAGAAATACATTATTGTAGGCGAAACTTTGTATCGTCGAGGAATAGACAATATCCTGCGTCATTTTTTAACTCACGAAGAAGCCGAGTCAGTTCTAAACGATTTCCATAGTGGGGCTTGTGGTGGTCATCTATCCTAGCTTGCGACAACCCAAAACAATTTGCGAGTCGATTATTTATGGTCGTCTATGTGGTTGATAAGTGTCACCCCTGCTAGGTGTTCACTCAGAAAATGAGCTCGCATCTAGCCCCTCTTCACCCAGTCATTACCGTCGGTCCCTTCACCAAGCGGGGGGTGCACTTCGTGGATTGCAACCCAACTTCAGCTAGGGGGAATAAACACATTATCATGGTCATAGAATACTTTACTAAGTGGGTCAAGGCCATGCCTACAGTTAAATATGATGGGAATACTATCACCTTCTTCATATTCAATCAAATTATCACCAGGTTCAGTATCCTGAGTGAGATTGTCAATGATCCTGGCAGTGACTTTCAGAAAGAAATGATGGAAGAGCTAGCATCCAAGTTGGGGTTTAAGCATGGTAATTCTTCCCCTTACTACCCCTAGGAAAATGGACAGGTAGAGGCCTTCAACAAGTATCTCAAGACCATTTTGTAGAAAACTGTCAGCTAGAGAAAATTTGAATGGCATATTATGCTATATCTTGCACTCTGGGCATACCGAACCTCAGTCGAGACTACCACCGGATTTTATCCTTTCCAGTTAGTACACGGTGTGGATTCAATATTACCTATTGAATGAAAAATCTCTTCTCTTATATTGGCAGTCACAATCCTCCCTAATACTTCCAATCTCGAGTGACGCCTCGTACACCTAGAGAGTCTCGACGAGAAGCGTTGAGACACCTCTATGAATATCGAGGAAAATAAAAGACATTTCAAGTTCCAATACAATAAATATGTCTGTCCTTGGTTGTATGTTGAGGGTGACTTGGTCCTTTTATATGACCATGCCAAAGAACCGCTAGGGGCAGGCAAGTTCAAACCCATGTGGCAAGGTCCCTATATCGTGCGACGTGTCTTAGAGAAAGGATCCTATGAGTTAAATGATTATGAAGGGAACATGTTTATCAAGCCCAAGAATGGGCTCTACTTGAAAAGGTATTATGCTTGAGCCCCAAGCTTGGTCATAAATATTTTTATACTAATGTAATTTAGTGTATATATATTCCCTTTATTTTTCATCTTCATCTTGCTTATCGAGTTTTCCCTTGGTTGGAAGATGTCAATGGAGTCTTCGGTCTACTTAGGATTCTTAGACAGAGCCAATCATCATACATGGAACTTAGCTTCCGCCGCTTGGGTGGTTTACTGATCCAAGGGTCTACCGATGTTTTCAGGTGGTGTATGCCTAGGGACATCCATGAATAATGTGGCTGAATATAGCATCGTTATAGAACTTTTGTGTGATGCCATTTCACATGGTATTCTCTCTTTGGATGTTTGTATGGATTCCTAGTTAGTAGTATGTCAGTTGAACGGAAGTTACCGTGTGCACGATCCTACATTACTCCGACGATTCCTACAGGAACATCTTTTAGAGAGACAATTTGATTTTATTACTTATCATCACATACCTAGGAGTTCTAACTATGTATTCGATGCTTATGATAATTTTGTTTTAGATTGGCATTTGTCACACAACTAAAGCAAAGAAAAAAATCTCATCAATGTACACATTCTAATACAAGTAAAGCCAAAGAACCCTGCTTTGTATATATTTCAAAAAAATATTGTGTTTATAACACAAAATTGGGGCTAACACCCTCAATACACATATACAACCGATAATACAAAATCCACGACACCTATGCCTGTGGCACCGGATGTGTGTCATGATAACAAAATACGGTGTTTGTGAGACACTGAAAGAGTCACATCCAATATCTGGGAACACCAACCACTTGTCACTGCATGGCCTCCAACAGATCCTCTACCTGAACCATCGGAATCCTATAGGTCAAACGAGACAGGTTGCCCTGCACATTTTTAAGGATTCTCAGTGTTTCTCCTCCCACCGCCTCATATCCCTAGTGCCTCTGATGATGTCATGGAAGCCCATCTGGCCATCATAGATCTACGTCTGCATCACAAAAGTGTCTAGTTAGTACTTAAGCATCATCCAAAAAATATTTTTGTTTTTATTATACGAAAATACAAAAAAAATGAAATATTTAAAAAAACTTTAAAATACCTATGTCCCTGTAGGCGGTCCCCGGTGGCAGTGGCATGCCAGGGTCCCCTCGTAAGTTGATCCCTGCATAGGGGTAGTCATCTAGAGAAATGACCTGTCGCCTCCACTAGTAAAAGAAATCATCGTTGTAGGGTGTGGGCACCCTACCTCCCCCCTTCCATCTCATTACCTCGGTCCATCGTGCCATGGATGGATCACGAGGTCCTCGTGGAATGATATTGACTCTAGGTCCCAAACTTGGAACTCGCTCAAAGAAAAAGCTACACAAGATAGATGCAAACATGAAGTTTCTCTTGTCACCCTTTTTACATTCTGTCAACTGGCTCTTTATATTAGCCAGTAGTGAGGTGCACTAATCATACCTAGTGGGTCTCAAACACTCTGTAGAATAGAACATGAGCGGCCTCGATGCTTGGTGCAAGGAATTCGATCCTATGATCCTGGTCAAAATTAGGACAACAATATTGAGGCTGAGATTGTTTATCGCTCAGATGGGGATTTGGCTCCTGACCTTCTCGGTCCCTCCTATACAATGAGCGTCTATGTACTCTTCTATGTTCATACTGCTCCCAACTCCCCGGGCTTTGAGGTTCAGCACCTCACCCCAACATGACAACCCAGTCAAGAAATATACATCCTTGACTTCAATCCTCAATGGTTGCCCATTGAGGTTGAAGCTCTCATTGTCTGGATCCCAGTAATCCACGAGCAACTGAAGCAACCTCACTTGGGCCCTCATCCCTTTGAGTGCCAAAACTTTGTACAACCCGCATATTTTCAAGGCCATTTGGGCCCCCAGATCTATTTCCACAACAACATCTACCTCTGGATATTCCCTTTCCCTCTATTCTAGCACCATCCTGCTAGAGAAACATAAATTTTTGAGTTAGAAACCATCAAAAACCTTGTTTATAGACTTGTACACGGGATTCAACATTCATAGTCATGTATAGGGATGAGTACACGCAACCTTTATTTTACACAGTTGCATATAACCTCGCATATACGTGACCCGATGAGTGGTAGCCCACGTACACCAAAATACCCAATTTGCGCTTGTTGGAACAGGGGCAGACCCAGGGTTCAACACTACAAGAGAACACCAACAAAGCCCTAACTACCGGCCCTTTTGGCAACACCTACAAAGCAAATGAAGTCTCACCCAAGGTAGAGGTAGGGGTGGTTGCAGGACTCAAATGTCTACAACCTTAGCTAGGACACATATCTATGATTATATCGCTTATAGAGCACTTAGCATCAATTATCCGTCAATATTCAGTCCTTATTATACTTCGTAGATAGCACAGAGCATCACAGTAGTCACTTACATCTAAGGTAACTTAGCACTTAGCAAAACAGGTCAGATCCAGTAGTTCATCACTAAGTATCTTCATACATATCAGATCTACTATGTATACCTATATAATAAGCACAAAGCATAAATATATCCATCTAAATATATCAAAGCACTTAGCAAAAGAAGAGATAAGCACAACAAGTCAAGGCACAAAGAATAACACACAGATTTACATGGTTCACCCCCACCCTGGGGCTACATCCACCAACTCTTCTTCTATATTATCGTCGGTCGATCGGTTACAAGCAAAAATATGCAGAAACACTTACTTTGCATAGGACAGAAGATCTGTGTAGCCCGCTAGATCCTTCTTCCTTGCCTTTCAACACAAAGCCTTCTATATCTTCACACAGGGACTTGCACTAAGTTCTACAAGTCTATAAAGAATGCAAAAAGCTCTCGATCACACAGATCCCTTCTTGGAACTTAGCCTATATCACATATATACAATACAATCCTTCTCTCTCTACTAGATTCCTATATGTTTATTTATACATACAAAATTGGCCTAAGCATGGGTAAACCCACGGGCCGACATCCCTTTCCCATTACATATTCCCAAAACCCAAAAAGGGACTTGAAAGTGGTACGAGATCCCTTGATCTCTGATTTTTCTAGCGCTTCATCTTCGATAGGTTGTCGAAGTCCCCAAAATGGTAAAATATGACCAAGTAACTTCAAAACTTGGTCAAGGGCCAATAGGCCCCCAACACTCACTTGTGACTCGTCCCGAGTCACTCTGGTTTGAGAAATTCTACCATGAATTCCTTGAGCTTGGCTCGATCTGCTTCAACCTGCTACAATGCTATTTCTTCTTGCTCAGTGAACTCCTGAATGAGTTCGTCATTGACTGGTCCTTCTAGGCATTGTTCTACTGCACTCACAACTTGTTCAATTTCTACTCCTTGGCTTTCAACTTCAGTGAACAGTTGGCATGCCTTCTCTTGCACTGGTTGAAGTCATTGAGAGACTTCCATCACTTTGGTCTGGATCGTGTGGATCTGTTGTTGGGTCATGCGTTTCTCTAGAAACCTCTTCATTCTCTCGACTAGTGACAAGGCCTTTAGCTACGCTTGTAACGTATTTTCATGCTGCTTTGCTTCTTGGAGTTGTGACTCCAATGCTTGTAACTATGGATTCTTTTTAAGGTTTTCATACGTTTGAGCGCTCCTAGAGCTCATCTGCTTACACTCCAAGGCAAGGTATTTCATTCTACCAAATGCACTGCGAGAAATTGCCTCTCTTAGGTATATGATTTCTTGAGGGGTCTCGGGCACAGTATGAAGTTCCAGGTCACATAGCGAAGTGCTCTGCTGACCAATTCCTTTACTTCTAGTTTCTTTTTGATCAACTGCTCCTTTCTTTTCTATAGCTCTACTTTCCCTTTGTGCCAATGTGCTTGAAGAGCAATTTTTTCTCGTTCAACATCATTGCGCTGCTCGACAAGTACTCCCTATACCTGTGTCAAAGCCTGGATGGCTTGTGATGTCTCTTCCTGATCTCATCGAAGGCAAGCTTCAACTTTATTAGCGATTTGGTGCAATTGGGCTGGCTCATCTCTTGGTTCTACTGTTCCTGTTGTTAGAGGCGCGGTGGAGATTGCGCAGCTAGACTGGATTTCTTGCTGCACTCCTTGGAGTTCAATATCGATGCGATTATACATCTGCTCTTGCTTCACCTCCTGGTTCTCTAATACCTCCTGTGAAGCATCGCTCACAGCCACGATGATGAAATTAAAATCATCCAATGTGAGGGTAGTCCGCATCTTGGTTACAAGGGTTCTAGGTTTCTTCCGAGAGGAAGATTTCAGAGGTGAAACCTTCCTTTTCTTCGACGAGTCCTCTTCATCCCTAGGCAGTGGTACTTCACCTTTCTGTTGTTTAATTTCTACACCTTCGATCTCTTTTCCATCACCCCCTTCATCTGGTGAAATGGATGTAGTCCTCACAGATGTGTTGTCTACATCATGAACCTCTTTAGCCTTCTTCGTCTTGCTTGGTTCGGGTGTATCCTGCGTAGCTTCTGGGATATCTACATCAGACAACTCCACAGAGTTGGCTAGAATAAGGAGGTCCACTGACCATTCCTTAGTGATTTCTTCTAAGTATTCCTCTGTTATCTTGTAATATGACTGCAACTGTTGCTTGTGCTCATCAGCACGCACTGTTATATAAATGAAGTGGCAGTCCGTGTTGAACTTCATTAAGGGCCAAGACCTATGGAGGGTATTCAAGGTCATCTGGGGCTCGGACTGGATGGCTTTCTTCAACTCATTGTATTACGTATGGAAGACGACATTGGAATGCCACTACAAGTTCATATCATTAGAGTACCATAGCATACAAAACTTCGTGGCCAGAGGTTCAAAGGGCTCGATGTCGAGGAAGGTCACACCTTCTAGCATTTCCCATGCAATGAATGTGATTAGGATGAGAAGCCAGCTAAAGTGTAACTCATTCCCTTGGTCTTTCACTTCTCTGCAATCAAGCTCTAGCTAGTTTACAATGTATTTCACCCAATTCATCTGTAGTCCCTCCACGCACTTTCCTGCAAGGTCAACTACGAATCTAGTCACTTGTGTGGGCCGGTTCTTGCGAACTATCTTCCATGCGATCAGCTAATATGTGAGGCACACTGCACAATTCTAGATAGAGGTTACCTTGTAACCTCGTGTGCCCTTCTCGACATCGCCATAAGTCTCTTTGATTCTCTACGCTCATGCTTGATGTAAGGTCTTTCCAGGGTAAATATCCTATGGGTCAGGGCCCTGAATGCTCATCCCTGTGATCTGATTGATCAAGGTTGGATCCACAGTGATGTGAGAGTTCAACCATAAGTAACCTCCGTGATAGAATGACAGTAGTAACTTTACACATGTATTCCCCTCCTGATGTCATCCGAAGTGTGGGATATTCATCACATTGAGTAGTGTGGACTGTGTGAGGTTTTGGGTCCATGGTTTTGGGATAATATTCAAATTTTTCCCTTTAGTCCTGGTTAGATACTTGTGCAGGGAAAGCATGATGTAAGCCTTCCTGTCGCCAAGGTTGAAGTCACTGAACTTAAACGCTGCGAGCTTATCCTGGTTGGATCAAACTACGCGTATCCCTTTCGATAGGTACACCATGACCAAATCATAGTCAAAATCTTTGGGCACGCTATCTCAGTTGATGGCACCACTTAGAGGGGATATGTAGGCAGGTAGAATGCTTGAAATAAGCTTGGCATTCGTAATGTCGTCTATGTGCTTCGTTCTTGTCTCTGTCGCAATTCTGGAAGTTCTTTCTCTACGAGAAGTCGACGGGGAAGCTTGGACTCCTCCTATTGATGATGCTTGTACACCTGCAGAAATCCTTCTTTTCGACATGATTTTCTCGTTCCTGAGATCAGTGAGTACTTCCTTTGCAAATTCTTCAAGTACACTAAGCTCTTCGGACATACGCGCTCAGGATAATTTATCGGGGTCACAATGATCTCAAACACTGCTCAGGAATGAACAACGAGGGCACGATGATCATTGTATACACTTGCTAGTATGTGGGCTTCAAATTCTCAGTTGGAAAAATTATTCTTTGGTCATGGCACGACGAGATAAATAGGCGATCTTGGCAACAATTTTCTTTGCAACAGGTATGAGCCTCATTAATTTGTGTTCTGCCAGTTATGGCATGCTTTGATGGTCTAGTGATGAGCCATCAATGCTTTTCAAACCATTCGGATCGGAAATCGAACGGGTATATCGGCCTCTAATGGTTATATTTCTTCACCACAGTGAAGTGGCCTATGTCGTTGTTTTGATATCTCGGTGAAGTTCAGATTCTGCAAGTTTTCCTTCTGCGAGGTACCCTCGGGAACCTTTTGTAACCTTTCAATATTAGCCTTCTTCTTACTTATCTTTGTTGGAGATATGGCTATAACAGAAGAATGACGCAGATGGTTAAGGTTGTCATTGATGGCAATCGGTTGGTTATGGAGCACGCACAAGTGCTTAAACACAAATGTTGGAACGCAGATGCTGAAACACAGAAGACGCAGACTGTCAAGGTTGTCATTGA
The DNA here is from genome assembly GCA_009831015.1 of Picea engelmannii. Classification (NCBI taxonomy): domain Eukaryota; kingdom Viridiplantae; phylum Streptophyta; class Pinopsida; order Pinales; family Pinaceae; genus Picea; species Picea engelmannii. The sequence goes on from ML793569.1 coordinate 259,002, forward strand.
TGGAAATCGGTTGGTTATGGAGCAGTCAATGGCTATGGAGCAGTCAAGGTTGTCAACACGCACAAGAGATGCTGGAACACAAATGCTGAAACGTAGATGCTGAAACACAAATGCTGGAACACAGATGTTGAAACGTAGATGCTGAAACACAAATGCTGGAACACAGATGTTGAAACGTAAATGCTGAAAAACAAATGCTGGAACACAGATGCTGAAACGCGAATACTAAAATGCAGATGCTGAAACGCAAATGCTGGCACACAGATGCTGAAACACAGTGCTGAAACAGAGCTGGAACACAGAAGCAGGAATGCAAATGCTGGCACATAGATGCTAAAACACAGTGCTGAAACAGAGCTGGAACACAGAAGCTGGAACGCAAATGCTGGAACACAACATTGCATGATGTGGCATGCGTAGAGGAGGCATGCAAAGAGCCAGTTCAGAAAATCAGGGAGAACGCTGGCATGCGAAAAGCAGAAGAAAGAATGAAAGAAAGGGAAACTGCAGTTGGAGTTGAGAAAAGCAGAAAGACGTTT
>ML793569.1:274243-287571 GCA_009831015.1 Picea engelmannii
TTGAAGGATGAGAACTTGGCTCCACAAGTTGACCTTCTCCTCTTGTGAGTTTCAACCTTGTGAGCATCAGAAACAAAACACTTGCAAACAATCAAGTCTTCAAAAACCAGTGCTCTGATACCAACTTGATCTAAAAATGAAGACTTGTAATCTTGAAAATATTTGCAAGTAAATTTTATGTGTTAAAAGAAAATGGATCAACTTTGCAACACATCATTAATAGGATTTATTCATTTAAGACACAAATAAACAGCAGCATAATCAATGAACATAAGCACATAAACACAACAAATGATAAAGGAGTTCACCCCTCTCTTGGGCTACATCTCCTGGTCCAGGTTCCAATGGATCATTATTATTAATTGCTCAAAGTACTCAAAAACATGCTTTACAATGCTCAAAATGACCAACAGACTACTCCAATGGCTTCAAAGCATCCAAAACCCCCTAGCTGGGCTTTTTCGACACCTCGTTTGGCCAAAAAACGAAGAAGTTTGGCTTCTTGGAAGTCTCCCCTTCAAGCTTGTTGTCTCTGCGTCTACAAAATGCACCCTTGTTCATGCAACCTAGCACACATGCTATTTAAAGCGTAAAAACCTGGCACCAGGCACAACCACGTCAACGGTACGAACTATAGGATGATTATGGGTGCACCAGCCCCTAACCGCCTAGCACTCGGGCACATGAGGTCCACAATATGACCTCGGGCTAGCAACAGAACTCAACCGTTTTAAAACTTCCACACTCCTAGTTGTGGTCACATGGTGTAACACAAAGAACCATGGGCCACATATTTAAAACCCCCTGCATGCGCCAATGGTGGGTATGGGCATATGTAATATGAGTGTGACCGGGGACTGGGGCTAAGCCCTAGCCCGGACCCCCGCGCCGACCATTACATAAAATGAATTTAAATACATTCCATTACATATAGTGTATAAGCAACAATGTGTAGGCTAGTGGTATCCCACACTCTACCAAAGCGTGGAGCCAAAGGGAGGTCTGGGGTTCGACCCCCACGGACTCCATACAATTTTAAAACAACAAACCAATAGCCAATAAAGGGGTGCCATGTGGCAGCCCATGATTGGGCCACGTGGCACCTTACCATTGACCAAAAAGATGCCACGTGTCTCATTTCGATTCGACCACATTTGCCAATACAAAACTACCATGTCATCACATGCCACATGAGCATACAGTCGTATGGCCCTACCACATCAGCCTGCATGGACTGTACAGACTGTACAGTCAACGTCCCTTTTTTGCCTGTTTGACGATTCGAACAGATCGCGATATATCTCGCTCTCGATGTTCGTTTGAGACGAGACAAGTTGCGTTGGGTTCGCAACAATGAGGCCTATGCTCTCGTTCGATTTGAAGCGATTCCGAGCACTTTGAATTTTTGAGCAAAATTTGATCCCCTGATCACTTAGCCTATATCACATAGATACAATACAATAATTCTCTCTCTACTAGATGCCTATATGTCTATTTATACATACAAAATGGTTCTAAGCGTGGGTAAACCCATGGGCCGACATCCCTTTCCCATTACATATTCCCAAAACCCAAAAAGGGACCCGAAATTGGGCTGAGATCCCTTGATCTCTACTTCGTCTAGTGCTCCATCTTCGACAGGTTGTCGAAGTCCCAAAAATGGTCAAATATGACCAAGTAAATTCAAAACTTGGTCAAGGCCAACAACGCCTTAATTAACTCAAATTTTGAAACCTAAATATAAAATGTAATCCACTAGAAAGGAAGCACTAGAAAGGAAGAGGAAGGGAATAAGAATTACCTGATCTAGACGGTCTCTGATTTCGTCACTCGACTCTCCCACAATCACCAGTTGAATATCAAAGGTAATTTGGTCCAATTTTCACTATTTGGGTAAAAAGTCAAAATGACATAGTAAAATTTGGTTTTTGTTACTATTTATAGCAGTTTTTACCCACTTTATATTGTTTCGGATCGTATTTTCGCCTAATGGACTAATACAATAGTGGATTGAGTTGGTTTTTGTAGTTTTCGCTAGGGATTCTTACGGTTCTTAGAGTTATGTTGACCATTCGTGACTACGTGAATATATTTTTACTAACGAATATATAGTATAAGTATCCATTCCATCATGCACATTTTCATTGTTCTATAATTTTCACTCATATGCCTTAGGTATGAACCCATTTTTTACGACACAGAACCCTCCATCTGCTACAAGATGTGTTGTTATCAAATGGTAGAAACTTACCAAACATGGGTACCCTAGTTACATCCTCTACTCCATTTGGTGCCCATGCAGAGATTTTTTCCATAGGACCGAGAGTCCCTTATGGCTAGTACATGACTTTATGCTGAGCCTCATTTCTCACTCATAAGCATGCTTACCTAGACCTAGAGGATTCCCATCCGAGTTTGATTTAAGCTCTTTTCCGACTCGTTTTCAAAAAGTGAAAATATTGTCGAGTGAATTTGGCTCTTTCACACTCGTAAATTGGACTTGAAAGGACGTCTATTTGGTACAAGTTTATCCATTTTTCACACCAAGTAGACTAAGATTACAAAAAAAGAAATTTTTTGGCGTTAAGTTGTGATTGCATCTCATGTCGTTTCTTGCAATATTGAGCCTATATCCGGTTCTCTCTTTGCATTATTAACTGTTTTCCTCAGCAGTTTTTCATCCTCAACCAAGCAGATCCTCGTTTATATCCTTCGCAATTTGACACCCTATACCCAGGAGGGAAAATTCCCTCGAGTGTCCATCTCCCGCATGCACCTCCTTGCATTGAGCATAGGTATGTTCCACTGTTGGAACTAGTTTTTCTTACTTGAGACACTCGTTTCCTCCCCTGTATCATAGCATTCATTTGGATATGAAAAAACAAAAAAAGACGGGCAGGAAGGGAGTATTATCTTATATTGGCAGCAGTCGTGTCGCCTTTGAACAAAGCACAAAATTATTGAGTCCACTTGTCATCATAATTTTGGGTTTGGTATGGCCTAAGGAAGTTGAGCTCGTTATAGAGAGTTTTATCCACCGATTGGTTACTCTTCCAATCCCTATGGAGAACTTGATTGATGCCTCCTGCATCTCATGGTTTCATCATTGAGTCTATGCTACCAAAGTCTTCCATATCTCTCATGCTCTTGTTCAAAGGAAGTCTATCAACCTGTGTCGTCCATTCTTCATAACTCTTGACTTTGGATGTCGGCCATACCCTCAGTTTGTCTTAGAATCACATGATGTTGTAGTCCTATTATGGAACACGGTCCTGCTTTCCTCATTGGTAGGTAACCTTGAACCCAACAATCAACATTTCATCATTGGTCGTTGACTGGGTGGATTCCCTTATTTTTGATGGCAAGACATCTATTCACACATTGGGATTCATGCAGTGTCTTGGATTCAATTAGCCTTATTGGTGGTTTCCTCGCCTTTGCCAGCAATTTTCCTCATTGGGTTCTATTCAAAGGGTTTTTTTCATGTACTGCTTGCACTTGTCATGCACGAAAGATGCACAAGGTCGTTGGTTCGTGAACATGTTCTTCGTCTGTTTTCCTCCAAGTCATGAAGCTCTTGCTTTGTACCTCGTGTTGAATGATGATAGATGCCTTAATGTTCTCCTTTCAGCGGGTCTCCTTCCATTGACTTCAACTCATCTATTCTAGAAATGAAACCTAGATTCCTATAAGTACCTTGAGGCTTACAGTCATTAGTGGCAGGTTCTCTCGCCATCGACAGTTGGGAATACATCAATGTCTCCTGATCGATGGATTCTTCATGTGTTCGACCCTGACTCCTTTATTCACACTTGTAAGAATGTACTCAGTGCCTTGATACCTACTTTCATCATCGGTATGTTGTCTCGCGTTTTTTAACGGTATACATCAATGACTGGTAATCAAACGAAGTATCATTGTGTTCGACCTCAACTAATTTATTTACACAATGTATAATTGCACCTTTGGCGGATTGTGTAGAAGACTTGAAGACATCAATATGTGGTCACAACTTTCCTGAGTTGTTGCTTCCTTTTCATTGGACCAGTGCCTATGTCACTTTAGTGATCATGGGAGATCAGATTGTACTCCATTGTATACAGATATCTTCAGATTGATTTTGAGATTGGTTCTACTGGGCCTTGTTCGTGACTATGACAACCTTTGGCATGTAACCGCATTTGTATTTGCCTTTTCATGGCCACAAAAAATATTTTGGTATATTTTCACATGGATCTATAGTGTAATTCAAATTGGTAGCCATGTATGCAAAGTCAATACACATTGTAATGAGCAACTAGTTCTTCTAGTTAGTTCCCCATAACTCTACTTTTGGGTTTTTATAATGTATTTTGGCCATCACAGATACTCCTCTGACCTCACACATTAGGGGGCATCTGTTATAGCAAGATTTTCCTTACCCCATGAAATCTTGCACATAATTCCTTTTTACATTTCCCCATACATAATTTTAATCCCTTTTTTCAAATCCCAGAGATAAAAATACAATTTTTCCACATATACGCACCTTGCCTACTATACAGCATGCATATATGCAGGTTGCGCCACTACATCCCGTGTACATCAGAAAATGTGCCCAAAATTGAAAAATGGTGTCATTTTTCCATGTCATGACAGGAGATCAATGATCCTTGGCCTTCCATATACTGGAAACGTTCTGACTCGGCCCTTCAATTCCACTTGAAGGCTATAAATGGGCCAATTCCGAGCTATGGAAAAGAGGAGAAAGAATTCAACTTTGAGAGCAAAGTTACTCTGGAGGAATTATTCACTTCACATTGAGTCTACATCCCTTTATCCTTTAAGTCTGAACATAGTGTTCAGCCCCCAATCTCTTCCCTTATTGATTGAGAACTCCATTGTTTCTCTTACATGAGCTTGCCTTTGGTGGAGGATTGAAGTGGTGGAGGCCTAGCTGGAAGGAAATTAGTTTCTCGGTACTAAACAGTGCCGACACAGAAGTCTGTAATTTATTCACTTATGCTGATCATATCTTAATAGAAATACTCTTTTCTCGTCCAATTGATATCTTGCAAATATTTGAATTATTATTCCATGGGCGTATTGTTTATGAATGTTAATGGATTATGCTATTGAATGTGCTAACATCATATATTATCACCATATTCTTTCTTTTCTTGGTTGCCGAGGACTAGTTGCAAGTATATTGCTTCAAGTCAAGTGATCAATGGTGGACTTCATCGAATGTCTGGACGAGGTAGGCCTTTTATATTGTCTTTCTATCATATTTGTTTATATAGAATACTTGAGAATAGAGTTGGTTTCTGTAGTCATTTCCATCTATTGTGGTTTACCTCTAGCCATAGAGATATTTTCCTCGTAACATAGGGTTGGATAAAACCACCTTTTAGGGGGTTTCAATAGTCATTACCACAAAAACCTACAACCACCCAACCTCCAACACAAGTCCAACAACCTAACCAACCTCCTCCTCAACTGAAACTCTCTGCACAGCCTGTCAGTAACCCCAATAACAAACTATCATAGTAAGCATATGTTTTTGGATTTCCATTTTACCCTACTTATTCTATCTCTTCCCTAGAATGTCAATATATACACTTAAGATATGGGAAACCATAAATCAGTGAGCCTCACTAGTAACTATATAAGGATATGAGGAAGAAGATCAAATTGAAAATCATTCAACCAAACAACCCCCTACTTTGAACTTAGATCAAAATGAGAAGGAGGTGCAAAGCCCATCTTTTCCAGAGGAACTAATTATCAACAACCCTCCTACTCAAACAAAATTCGTTTTTTGGGGGAAAATCAAGAATGTATGTGTCTGAATAACTCTCTTATAAGATATCAAATATGTCCCAATATACACAAAAGGTGTTAGTGAGTTATGCCTACAAATACTGGGTAGAAAAAGGAAACATCCCCATATGGTGCACATAATAAGAAAATTGGCATACTTAATTCTCAATGGAGTTTCCACGAGAAAATATTCAGACCTTGGATGTCCTATAGTTGATTTTTAGATCAAAAGGACTACCATACCTAATACCTTAATCGACCAAGGGGTCACCATCCACATCATGGCTTGAGAAACCATGAGAACCTTAGAGTTGACATGCCTTAGACAAACCCCAATGATGTTACAACTAACATCCTGATCCACTCTAAAACCAAAGAGAAACCTAGAACATGTAGTAATATTGGTGGAATCCTAGGAGAATCCCACTAATTTTATTGTCCTACAACCCAATACTTCTTTGGGAGGCTACCCCTTGATTCTTGGATGGCCATGGTTGAAATTTTTTTACGCTTATATTGGTTGTAGATCAGGGAGCATGACAATTTATCATGGAATTTCAAAAACAAAACTCTATTTGTACCTCCCCGTCCAAGCTTAGTATCAAAAAATAAAAACCTATTTGGTTATATGATGAGGAGTATGAGCATGACGAGATTTCTAAACAAGTTCTTTCAGTAGACCAAGATCTTGTTTTCAGAGAAAAGATGGAAGATTAAAAGATCAATGATTTCATATTTTTTTCCTCATCATCTTCTCGACACAGCCTTAATCAAATATCGAGCACACATTCTCAAGAAAACATCTTTGTGGTTGATGTGTCACCAATACCACAAGAGACACCCACTGTTGAAATCCTTAAGTCTCTTATCGAACCTTTATATATTAGCATACAGATGTTTCTGAACATTAACCGGGGACTGTTTGAGCCACAAAATAAATAACGCATTGAGGTATTTATAAAGTATAGCAATTCTATTGCCTGGGATTACAAAAACATTAAAGGAATCCACCCAGATCTATGTACGCAACATATATACATCAAAGAACAATCTAGACCCATTCACCAACCGCAACGCAGAATGAACCCAGTATTGAATGAGATAGTTAAGGAAGAAATATAGAAGTTACTCTCCATAAATTTCATCTATACTATATTTGAAAGCTAATGGGTCTCCCCTCTCATTATAGTTCCAAAAATTAATGGTAAATTGAGGATATACATTGACTATAGGAAGTTAAATAAATCCACCCACAAGAACTAGCAGGAGGACTAGTACAGACAGAAGAATACTATGTTGCAACACAAAAAATAGCAAGAGAAATGAAGTCGATGGAGGAAGAGGAAACTCTTGTTTTCACATAAGAACCAACAAGATAATTGGATCCACTAGAAGAAGAATATATAGAAGAGGAATCTCATGTTATCACACAAGAACTAGCAAGATAAATGGATAAAGAAAATATTCCTACAGAAACAAACGAAGACCCTGTTGCAACACAAGAACCAACATGAGAGGATGAAAACCATGCTAGAACAAAAGAAACAATAGGTGAAAATGAAAACCATACTACAACACAAGAACCAACAGGTGAGGACGAAGACTCTATTTCAACACAAGCGCTGACATAGGATATGGAGGGAGAACATGTTGCAATACCAAAGGTCATGAAGGACATCAATCGTAACGTGCCCTCCAAGAAAATAATTCTCAAGCACAAGATACAACAAATCATCTTAGGTAACATATTAAATCCATTCCACTTTTTCCTTATGCATCAAAACCTCAATTTAAGAAGAATTAATTATAAAATACAAGGGAAGGTGAAGATATTAAGGGAAAAATTATAAGCGGGATAAACAGGCCTTGATTTCCTTGCCTAGGTGGCTAAATTCATCCAACAGGTTTGTAATAAATTTGAAGAAGGATTTTTAAAACCAACCTCGAAGGAAGAAACAATTGATAGAACAATGGTACTCCTAGAAAGAGTGGATGTTGAAACTAAAACTTAAGGGACCTTGAATGAGGAATAAGGAGATCAAACAGAGGAAGTAATTCCTCATATGTAGGTAGATGAGGAAACTCAAACTGAAGGACCTTGACTCGGGACCGAGGAGATCAAACACAGGAAGTAATGCATCCTGAGTGGGTATATGAGGAAACCAATATGGATTGTATGGGACCCTATATGGAGGATTTTGGAATCCTGGCATACATTGATGATGATTTTTTGCTGAGGGCCCACCCATCCAAATTGAAAAGTATGGTTGAGGCTTATGAAAAAAGGAAAAGTTCCTCTTGAAGAGTTTTGACAAGCCATTTATAACTTGAGGAAGAGATGGGATGAGAAATTGGAAATCCATTGATGCAAATGGGAACAATGGAAAAAGGATTTAGATAAGGCCTCTGACTTACAATCCCAAATAAGACTCTTTAAGGAAGAAAAAAGGAAAATGAGTTCTCTTTTTGGATCTATTCTTAGTTGCAGGGCGCCCTCTCTTGTCTATTCAATGTCCCTCAATGAGAGACACTTCCTATTCCAAATTAGAGTAGTAGAAACATGCAATACCTACAAAGTGACCTCTGTAGAAACCTTCTTGAAGGTATAATATGAGAGAAACAAAGAGGATAAGGGAATTTTGTGTGAAATCTACCACCATAACCTTCTCTTGGATTTTGAACCAAAACGGAATCCAACTCCTTTTGTTGGAGGCATACGACTAGGGGAATTTACATCATTTGTATGAAACCACGCCCAATGGAAGAGTGCCATTTTTGTTACCCAGAAGAATGATAATTGCAGCCTCTGGATACGAAGAGAATTCCCTGATCCCAAGACTATTCTTATCTCACACTATGCATGGGTTAATTATCATACACTTTCATCCTTCAGGACCAATAGTCGAGAAGAAGATATATGTGATTGAATACAATGCATAGAATATTTGATGTGATGTTCCCTACAGGGAATCAGATAGAGATAGGAACAAGCCACAATGGATATAAGGTAGATAAATGCCTTCAATTATCACAATTTTATAGTGAAATTGAAACAAGTAAGAACATACATACACTGGATGAAGACATGTGGAAATACATGGGTAGGGATGAGATTTCATTACCCTATGATTTGGCTTCCTACACCTGAATATCAACGAGAATATTATTTGGATAAAAATGAGGAGGAATGATACTGGAAAGTAATTGCAGAAAATGGAGGATACTATTCAGTGTTTGACAAAGGACATATAAACTTTAGCATCAACTATCTTCATTACAGTGCCTCCCATGCAGATTCAGACTGATCAACCTGGTTGTATGAGGACATGAAACACCTTTGGTTGGGGGAGATGATGGGATTCTAAAACACCATACTTTTCATACCTTTATTTTACCATTTTGAATTACTTTTTCCCATCCTTCTAGCCTAACTTTGAGTATAACGATGTATTTTGTCTCAAGTACATTTCCCCACAACTTATGTCATTTCAAGTGGTTTTGTTATTTTAATTAAGGGAAAGATAAACTTTCATGCTCACTAATGAAATCATGCTAATATATTGTTCTATTAAAAAAATCATAGGTATTTCAAAAGGGTTGTTGCAACACCCCTCGGGCCATTGTTGCAATACCATCAACTTTATTGAGTTGTTACTACAACACATTTTCCAGTTGTTGCAACACATTTTCCAACTGTTGTAACATGTTTCTAGCTACTACGACACATTTCCAATTGTTGCAACACCCACCATATAGTTTCCGCAACATGGGTTAGTGCCATTGCTGCAACACTGCTGCCATAAGAAGTTACATCATTGACCCTCATTCTGGTCCCACCAGTTGTGATATCTTTGATGAGGTGGTTTTCATGCCTAACATATTCAAGTGGTAGGAAAACCATCTTGGAAATTATGAGTGGAAATTTAGGTCTCTATTTCAATATAGTTGGTGGAAGATGATTTTGGGAAGAGGAAAAACATGTAGATGGAGGCCATTGGTCCAAGACAATTGAGGCAAATATTTCAATAGATTCTTGCTAGTTGATGAGGATGTTGAGTGATGCAGGAGCATCGCTGGAAAGCACGCGGAGCAGGAACTATCAACGTCTAGGAGTCTGTATGGAATCTCAACGCTGGAAGTTGTAGCATACATTTTGAAGTACGCCTTAACTCAGTGCCGACAAAATATTTTGAGGCATGCTTGAGTGATCGCAAGCGAAGTGGGAGTTTCCACTCTAGATATGGAACGCGACTGGAATAAAATAGTTGTAGGTTAGGTTGTGATATAGACAAGTATCCAGGGGAAACCCTAAGATCCCTCTGAGATAAATAGAGGTTTGGTACGTCCAAATGAGGCTGGCTATAGGGTAGATAGTTTCAAATCAGAGAGATTCAAGTTAGTAGGCGATTTCTGAGTTTTTCAGTTTTTGTTTTGATTTCAGTTGTAGCCATTTTCACTTATGAATATAACAGAGGAAAATTGATCAAATGCATGGGGTGGACATTGTTTTTCAATTCTCTGTTATTGTGCTTTCATGAATGAATGAATGAATTTGATTATGAGTAGATAGAACTATGAATGTTAGGATAAGTTTCAATTGTTTCTCTTCTGTTGAAAGTGGTGCAAGGTGTGTACATAGAATGCAAGGAGTGCATTAACAAAATCGGTTTCAGTTCTGAAGCTCATAAGAGATAACAAAAAACTTCCCTTTGCAAGGAGTGCAAAGAGACTGGTGAAGGGCATGCACAGTCATTCGCAAGAATTTGAACCTTGTGTAAAGATCTGGTGCAAGGAGTGCACAGATCCGAGATTCGACTAAGTGTCAAAGGGACTTTGCAAGAAGTTGAAGAACCAGAAAAGGAGAATGCCAGAAGGGCGAGAGGAATTTCTCTTCGAAAAATCCTTCGGATCTGAGCTATCTAAATCCCTGAAATGCAAGGAGTGCATGGGAAGTCAAAGTCTTCACGAGACCAAGCTCAGGAGGAATAACACTTTTCATAAATGTTAAAGAGATCCAAGAAACAGACTCGTAGGAAGGATAAAGGTCGAAGCCTTTGAATCCTTCGAAAATATTCTAAAAGCGTAAGCTCAGGGAGAAAGATCTGGACCATCTGGTCAGTGTCTAGACAATGAGGAGCAAGCACAGAGGGGGGAATATCTTAGACGTTTGGTCTGAGCAAAAAATAATTGTAACCTCTCGATTAAGGTAAAGTGCACTAACGATAAGCCCTAAAAGTATACAGGAGGAGCGGGGTTATGAAGGTTCTGAAATCATCATAACCGTCCATCAAGGGGAACATGTGGCGAGAGATCAATGTTTCATTGACTCGTGACTCAGAGAAGTCAAAGACAGAGTTATAAGAACTTGCAAATCGCAAAATCATGATTTGATCACAGTCGTTGATCGGAGGAGGGAGTTGAACCGTAGATCTGGTCTTGTCAGGAGTTCACAACTTGGGATATCGGAAGTAGGAGTTCTCGAAACTCGTGAAATCCAAGATTGCGATTTGATCTGAGTCGTCGCATCAAGGAGAGATATGGACTGTTGGTTTCCCAGGGAGATATGAGGAGGTCGGATATCAGGAGAAGAGAGGTGAGTGGTCCTCCAACTTCCTGAAACGTGAAGTCCCGATACGCGAAAAGGAGATCAGGACTGTTGGGTCGCGGGGATTGTGGACAGTTGATTTGGCGCTCTGAAATATTGGCATTTCGGGAGTCAAGATTGAGCGCAATTTGATCTGAGCCTTCGTATCAAGGGAGGATCTGGGACACACATGTTGCTACCAATAGAGGATAAGAAAGTGAAGGAGGAAGACAACACAAGCATACTTCTCATGAGTGGGAAGGAACTCTTGAAAGAAGTCAAGAAAGAACAGGAGATGCAGTTTCTTGTGGTCAGGAAACCCAGGGTTATGATTACAATTACTTCAATGGACGATTTGCCTGAAGAAGTTCAGGAATTGTTGGATAATTTTTCTCACATAGTGGTGGATGAGCTGTCTAACTCATTTCCACCCATAAGAAGTATCATCCACCATATTGACTTGATACCAAGAGAAAGTATGTCGAACAAAGTATCATACAGATTGACACCTCGACAGAGTGAGGAAGTGAAGAACCAAGTCCAAGAACTGCTAGACAAGGGTTTGGTCAGAGAGAGCTTGAGTCCATGCGTAGTACCAACTATGTTGAGTCCAAAGAAGGATGGAGGATGGAGAATTTGTATAGACTCAAGAGCCATTAACAAGATCACCATCAGGTATAGATTTCCTTTACCAAGAATGGATGATTTAATGGACTGTTTAATTGGAGCAAATTTGTTTTCTAAGATAGATTTGAAAAGTGGATATCACCAGATTAGAATGAGATAAGGTGATGAGTGGAAGACAAGCTTTAAGACAAATGAAGGTTTGTATGAGTGGCTTGTTATTCCATTTGGCTTAATGAATTCCCTGAGTACTTTTATGAGGCTGATGAATGAGATACTGAAAGATTTCATTGGCAAGTTTTTGGTTGTATATCTGGATGATATACTGATATTTAGTGGGACTAAAGAGGAGCATTTGAGGCACCTAATGCTAGTGATGAGAAGACTACAGCATGAGAAGTTGTTGATAAATATGAAGAAGTCCTCTTTTATGAAGACATAACTCATTTACTTGGGTTTTGTGATCTCTTCTAATGAACTGAAGATGGATCCAAAGAAGGTGAAAGCAATCAAAGAATGATTGTCACCGAAGAGTATGTTCGAGGTAAGGAGCTTCCATGGATTAGCAAGATTCTATAGGAAGTTCATCAGAGACTTCAATGGAATTTGTGCACCAATGATGGATACAATGAAGAATAAGCACAAGTATTTTAAATGGATAGAGGAAGCCGAGAGGAGCTTCAATATAATGCAGGAGAAAATAAAAGGACGATCAATTCTGGTCTTGCCTAATTTTGAGAAGGAATTTTAGGTGAGATGTGATGCAAGTGGAGTTGCAATTGGAGTAGTTTTGAGCTAGGATAATAGACCTGTTTCCTATTTCAGTGAGAAGTTGAATGAGACCAAGAGAAAATACTCCACGTATGATAAGGAGTTTTATGCCATAATTCAAGCCTTGAAGAAGTGGAGACACTACCTTGTCCCATAGGAATTTGTCTTGTATAGCGATAACCAGGCTTTACAATTCATAACTAGACAGGAAAAATTTGTAGAAATTTCGATACAAATTAATGTATTCCTGCGATTCTCCTGATCTAACAATTACCGCAACTTGTTAAATACAGAATCGCTTCTACTATTATTGCGGAAGCAATTTAAACAACCACGATCACAACACAACCACAATGCACAAAGAGAAATATCAATAACACATAGCACAATAAGTTTTACCGGGCAAGCGTAAAGCTAAAAACCCCACTATCATATATTATGTATATCATGAATCATGAAACAATCTCGTACAAAACTCTAATCCAAGAGCTCTCAGTACCATACAATCGTCTCACTCGCCTCCTCTGCACAAACTCTGCAATCCGAA
>ML793569.1:291682-302367 GCA_009831015.1 Picea engelmannii
CTAAAAACCCCACTATCATATATTATGTATATCATGAATCATGAAACAATCTCGTACAAAAATCTAATCCAAGAGCTCTCAGTACCATACAATCGTCTCACTCGCCTCCTCTGCACAAACTCTGCAATCCGAATTCTCACACTCAATCGAATGAATCGTTTGCCCATGCTCATAAGCATATCCAATGCATGTGTGAACAACTCACAACTGATAGCCAATTGTCCCTTTCACCTGTTATCTCAACTGGTGTCCATTGGAATGACATGCATGTAGTTAATCGTGGCAAGTCTTTAGTTGCATGCAAGTTTAACTGATTGTGAATTAACAATCAATTAATTCACTGAACTCGCACTAATAGAACTAAGCTTAACTCACTTAACTACACTTATAATTCTGTTACAATTCCAAATCACTCAGTTATGAATGAGATAATAGATTAATATTTATTGTCTAATTTAATTAAGGGAAAACTAAATTAGACACATGTTTCTTGTTGACTTTTCAACAAAATTGAATCAGAGGCATGTGAAATGGGTTGAGTTCATGCATAATTTTACTTTTGTCATAAAATATATTGCTGAAAATGCTAATAAAGTTGTTGACGCATTAAGAAGGAGATGTTTGATTCTGCAGTAATTTCAGGTGAAGACCTTGGGGTTTGAACACCTTAAGGACATGTATTGTGATGATACATATTTCAAGGAAGCATATGAAGAATGTGAAAATCCTTTGGTAAGAGACATAATCTAGTGGACAGAGTATATGATTCAAGAGGGATTGGTGTTCAAGGGAAATTAGTTGTGCATACCAAAATGCTCAATGAGGGATAACCTTATGAAGGAAAAACATAGTGGAGGATTGTCTAGACATTTTGGCCATGATAAAACATTTGCACAGTTGAGAAGTTCATACTATTGTCCAAGTATGAGAATATAAGTGATAAAGTTTGTGAACAAATGTAGAATCTTCCAACATGCAAAAGGAAAAAGATAGAACACTGGATTGTATCAACCATTTCCAATACCATGGAGGCCTTGGGATGTAATAAGAATGGATTTTGTGATGGGACTGCCAAAAACACAAAGAGGATGTGATTCCATATTTTTGGTAGTGTATAGATGTTCAAAGATGGCACACTTTATCCCATGCTAGAAGACCAATGATGAAACACATGTTGCAAATCATTTTTTCAAGGAAGTTCTAAGACTTCACGGCCTACCCAGAAGCATTGTCTTGGACAGAGACAAAAAATTTGTTGGGAACGTTTGGAGAACACTGTGGAAGAAGTTGGGGACATATTTGTCCTTCAGATTAGCTTATCACTCTCAGATAGATGGACAATCTGAGGTGGTAAACATAAGTTTGGGAAACTTGTTGAGGAGTCTGGTTGCTGAACACCATAATCAGTGGGATCAGATTCTGCCATAAGAAGAATTTGCATACAATGAATCACCAAACAGGAGCATTGGAAAGAGCCCATTCCAAATATTGTATGGAATGAAAACCAGGGGAGTATGTGAGTTGAGAGACTTGGAACAGAGTGAGATCAGGAGCATTGGGGCAGAATATTTTGCTGCAGAAATGCAGAATCTCCATAGCTAGATCAGAGGACAATTGCAGAGTTCTAACCAGGAGTACAAATGAAGAGATGATCAACATCACAGAGAAATTCAGTTTGAAGTAGGAGATCAAGTTCTGGCACATCTTAGGAAAGAAAGGTTCCCCAGGGGAACATATAACAAGTTAAAAATGAAGAAGATAGGACCATGTAAGATCTTGAGGAAGTTTGATGAAAACTCCTATGAGATTGAGTTTCCAGATGATGTGGGCATATCGCCCATATTCGATGTTTTTGACCTATATCCTTACAGGAAATATGACATCGAGGGATCAAAAGATCAAGAGAATATTCATTGGGAGAAACAAATGCCTGTAGCAAAAAAACCACAAATGGAGAAGATCGAAAAAAATACTAGGTCGAGGACATATTTTGAATATCTGGTCAAGTGGAAGGGACACCCAATAGAAGATTCTAGTTGAGAAAATGAATTTGCTATACAGAAGCATGCAAAGTTGGTGAAGGAGCTCATGGACAAGATTCCATGAAATGTTTTCAAGGGGAGTATGATGCAGGAGCATCGTTGGCAATCACACGGAGCATGACCTATCAACGTCTGGGAGTCTGTATGGAATCTCAATTTTGGTAGTTGCAACATACATTTTGAAGTACGCCTTAACTCAGCGTCGAAAAAATCTTTTGAGGCACACTTGAGTGATCGCGAGCGAAGTGGGAGTTTCCACTCCATCTCTAGAATATGACTAGACTAAAATAGCCATAGGTTAGGTTGTGATGTAGACAAGTAGCCAGGGGGAACCCTAAGAGCCCTCTGAGATAAATAGAGGTTTGGTATGCCCAAATGAGGTTAGTTTCAAGGTAGATAGCTGCAAATTAGAGAGCTACAAGTTAGTAGGAGATTTATGAGTTTTCAGTTTTTGTTTTGATTTTAGTTGTAGCCATTTTCACTTATGAATATAACAGAGGAAAATTGATCCAATGCATGGGGTGGACATTGTTTTTCAATTCTCTTTTATTTTGATTTCATGAATGAATGAATGAATTTAATTATGAGTAGATAGAACTGTGAATGTTAGGGTAAGTTTCAATTGTTTCTCTTATGTTGAAAGTGGTGAAAGGTGTGCACACAGTATGAAAGGAGTGCATTAACGGAATCTGTTTCAGATCTGAAGCTTAGAAGAGATAACACGAAACTTCCCTTTGCAAAGAGTGCAAAGAGACTTGTGCAAGGCATGCACAGTCGTCCACAAGAATTTGAACCTTGCATAAAGATCTAGTGCAAGGATTGCACATATCCAAGATTTGACTAAGTGTCGAAGGGACTTTGCAAGAAGCCGAAGAACCAAAAAAGGAGAATGCCAGAAGGACGAGAGGAATTTCTCTTCGAGAAATCCTTTCAGATATGAGCTATCGAAATCCCTGAAACACAAGGAGTGTGTGTGAATTCGAAGTCTTCACAAGACCAAGCTCAGGAGGAATAACACTTTTCATAAATGTTAACGAGATGCAAGAAACAGACTCACAGGAAAGAAAAAGGTCAAAGCCTTTGAATCCTTCAAAAATATTCTAAAAGCGTAAGCTCTGGGAGAAATATCTAGACCGTCCGGTCAGCGTCTAGACAACGAGGAGAAAGTGCAAAGGGGGGAATATATCAGTCATTTGGTCTAAGCGCAAAAGAATCATAACCGCTTGATTAAGGTAAAGTGCACTAACGATAACCCCTGAAAGTATACAAGAGGAACGGGGTTATGAAATTTCTGAAATCATCGGAACCATCCATCAAGGGGGACACGTGGTGAGAGATCAACGTTTCATTGACTCGTGACTTAGAGAATTCAAATACAGAGTTATAATAACTCATGAATCGTGAAATCACGATTTGATCACAGTCGTTGATCAGAGGAGGGAGCTGAACCATAGATCTGGTCTTGTTGGGTGTTCACAAATCGGGATATCGGAAGTAGGAGTTCTGGGAAATCGCAAAATCTATGTTTTCAATTTAATATAAGCCATCAGATCAAGGAGAGATTTGGAACGTTGGTTTCCCAAGGAGATATCTAGAGGTTGGGTATCGGGAAAAGGGAGGTGAGTGGTCCTCCAACTTCATGAAACGCGAAGTCCTGATACGCAAAAAGGAGATCAGGACCGTTGGATCATCGGGATTGTGGAAAATTAATTTGGCGCTCCAAAATATAAACATTTCGGGAGTCGAGAGTGAGCACGATTTGATCTAAGCCATTGGATCGAGGGAAGATCTAGGCCATTAGATCTGAAGCATCGAGAGTTCGGACCTTGGGAGAAAGGAGGTACTCACATGCGAAGACCTGATGCGTGAAGTCACAACATGCCTTTTGATTAGGTGAGTGGTCACAGTCGTGGTCACGTAAAGGAAAGGGCTTAGCTAGAGAAGAGATAGTGCCCATTTGACATTGAGGTTTGAACAACACTCAGGAGAGGGCTCGCGGGTCTCATACGACCCATGTCTTTGGAGAAAGGACCTTTGTAAGTGGGTTTAGGGTCTAGCAAAGACCTGGAGAGTCAATCAGAATCATTTTCTTGATCGATCCTAGACCGGGAGATCGCACAATGCTTAGGAGAGAAGGGGGGTCTGCATCATTGAGTCACGAGTATAACCACCTTTCTTGTCTTGGTCGAACTGTTGAAAAAAAAAGAGAGAGAATATGTTGAGGATATTATATCCTCATGTTTGTCCTCAACTCTTTCTTTCTAAGAAAATAAAAGTGTGAATTGTATAAGAACCTTGCTCAATTTGAGTAAGGGGAGAGGAGAAATTATCATTGTAATTTTTTAACTCTGTTTTCCAGTAATAAAGTTTTTATTCTAGTTCTTGTTTGTTTCTTTTGTTTTAATTAATATCTAAAGTTCAATGTGTGATTAAAGGTTTCTCCCCATTCCTCATCTAGGGAGATAAGGCCCCCTCCTCTGTTAGGTACTATTGTACTATATCATAGACTTTATTTTTGCAGTTGATCGATTTCCAGGTTTTTTATGTGTTTGGTTACTATTCACATATTGTTGTAACATTAAGATAAAATACTATGCTTCAATAGGTATATACTTTCCATTATGTCTATATGTTTCATTTTGTGGCTTAACATTTTGTATTCTCAAAACTCAATATAATTTTAGGTTAACTTCATGCAGAGCTCTTTCAATGTCATGTTGGAATATTCACCATTATTGAGAGGGGGGGTGAATCAATATTGAGAACATTTTACCACTTTTAATCAAAACATGTAATCATCAACTTATCATCAATTTATCACTTATGATTTCATTCAAAATATTATGAAAAATACCATTCAACAATGAATAACATATAACCACATATACACATTACACAAGAATTTTACGTTGAAACCCAAATGGGATAAAAGAACATAATGTTTTCTTATATATCAAAATATTACATTCATAGGAAGAAACAACTTCCAAAATTATCCAACATCAATTGGAAGGAGGCACCAACCCTATATTTTATAGGATCCAACCTGAAGGAAGCTACAACTCCCTAGATTCTCCAGCTCGAACTCGAAGGAGGATCCAACCTGAAGGAATATCCAACTCCCTGTATTCTCCAACACCAACTGGAAGGAGGCTCCAACTAGAAGGAAGCCCCAACTCCCTGTATTCTTCGGCTCCAACCGGAAGGAGGCTACAACCCCCTTTCCTTACCCCTTCCTTCCTCCTTGAAATATAAATGGAGACTCAACCTGTCACTGAAACTATCACTGAAAATTAACCTGTCATTGACATTGATAATCCACCTGTCACTGTCACCGATAATCAACATGTCATTGCCACTGATAATCAACCTGTCATTGTCACTAATAATGAACCTTTAATTGTCATTGTCATTGATAATAAACCTTCCATTGTAGTTTTCAATGATACTGATACATCATAATCATCAAAACCAGATCCATTCACATAAACCATTTGCCAATATCACCAAGAAAATCTCTCATAATATATGCCCAACATCACCAAGATATGCCTCAAACCATGTGCCAAATATATGCCTCAAGAAAGCACCATAACATCCATGATAAACCATGTATCAAAGATATACCTCAAATCATATTCCCAAAATCACCAACATATGTCTCTATCCATGTGTCAAACATTCTCCAAGATATTCCTTAAGCATATACCATAACATCAATAT
Source organism: Picea engelmannii (assembly GCA_009831015.1). Lineage (NCBI taxonomy): Eukaryota > Viridiplantae > Streptophyta > Pinopsida > Pinales > Pinaceae > Picea > Picea engelmannii. Next base: position 297,448 of record ML793569.1, read on the forward strand.
ATAACCCTAAAAAACACATATAAAGACATACCATTAATCATGTAACAACCTGGTGCATAATATATATGCTCATCATACCTTCCTCAACCTCAAAATCATCAAATTGGTTCCACTTAACAAATTGGTCTACATGGGTCCACATCCAAACCCTAACATTACTTCTTAAATTTATCTCAAACACTTGTTTGAGACTAGTTTCTGGATTAGTCACAAACCCCAACTTCTAACAAGTATAACTCTGCACTTGTAATGAACAAAGGTATGAAACTTGTACCCCATATTATTTGATATCTTCTCTGAAATTCCTCCAAGTTTCGCTCCTTTATTCGTCATTGAAAAGGAGATATAGCGAAAACGGCAGACTTTCCTGAATTTTGGCCTATTATGGAGAGAGAACTTGTACATCCTACCACGAGCTCAATATTTGAAATATGATTCTAAAAATAACACACAAAATACTAAAGAATGTTCTCTTTCTAATGTAATTAGTCTCACAAAATTTTGATAATCTATGAAGAAGTTATCATTTTTTTATTTGGAATATATGTTTGAGACTAATTACATGACTAGTCAAAAACCCTATCTTCTACAGAGTGCATCTCTAAAAGTACAACGACCCAGAAGTTGAAATTCGTAAAACAGGTAACTTGATATGTATTATAAACAACAAAAATGGTAAGAAGATAAAATCTGAATCATTCTATAAAAAACTTTATATAAAAAATGGTAAGATGATCCTTTAAAAAACATACCTTAGAACACATCATCACAAGACTTCATCTTCCCTTGGAATTTCACCCTTCTTCACTTCAATTCCCCTCTAAAATTTTTGCCAAGATTGTGCTAAGATGTAACAATATTGAATGATGAAAATGAGAGGTTCTTGATTTGTATTTATACTTTTCCAAGTACCTCATTTACTTGACGTTAGGGCCAACTTATAAATTCTTTTACCATACTTCAGGGCTTTCATCTTTAAGAGGGCATAACTTCTCAAATGTGAGGAACCACGTGCTGTGCCACCTACCATTGGAAATGGAATGACGAGGACTATAAATCTATGGAGTTTTTGTATGCAATTAAAATTTCCTTCATATGTTTTTTCTCCAATCAACTTCGAGCTTCATGACCACACCTTTGGGGCTTCTTAACCACTCAGTCATATTTCCAAGGATTCTTGTAGAGTTCGAGGCTTCTTAACCACTTAGCCATATTTCCAAGGCTTCTTGTAGACTTCAGGGATTCTTAACCAATTATCCATATTTCCATGGATTCTTATAGACTTCTTCAAAACATCTTCTCGTGAGGGTCATGCTTAAATATATGCCATAAGGGGACCACTTTGGAGACTTATTCAAATACACCCATTACTTCTAGAGGCTTCTATAATTATTCTAGGGTTGAAATCCCCCATTACTTCTAGGGGATTATGGAATTCTTCTAGGGTTGACATCAATGACAACCAAATTTCCAACATGTCACTCACAGGATTAAAGGGAGGAAATTATTTATTGGCACAATCACAATTTAGAACTAGTAATTGGTTGAGTGTGTTTCGTTTTTGAAACTAGATTATATTTCAATTCATTCCATTTCAATTACATTTAGACAGTGGTTACAACACAAAGTTATTCTAGGACAACTGATTTAGTTTAGTTGCAGTTTCAGTTACATTCAATTGGGGTCACAACACTAAGTTATTCTAGGATGGTTGAATTATATTAACTTTCTTTCACTTCTTGATATTTCCACTCAGCTGGGAGTTACAACACTAAGTGATTCTAGGATCGTCCACGGGGTCTTCACTCGGTGAACCTGTGACATTGCGCCTTTGTTCATGGGATATTAAAGAATACCCCTAATTTCACTAGATATTGATAAATACCTCCAAAAATCATTTTGTTGAACCCCCCTCCTAATACATCTTTCCAATAAAAAAAAATGTTGTTTTTACTAGATACCCCTTTTTATAGCCCCCAATACCTATAAACCCCCTAAGACCACACATCTTGCCCCGAATACCTACAATATATTGACTTTATTTTTCATAATTTGAAAACCCCCTTTATGAATGAATATTATAAGATATTGGTCAACAAGGTGAAGTCCTTGTGGGCTCAGTTGAGGTAGTTTATTTTTTTAAGTCCTTTGCTAGCTTGTTGTACTTAGAATCAATGACTCAATTAGAGATATATTAGACCTTTCATCTTGAAATCGTTTTATTTTTCTACAACCTAACAATTAGAACAATGTTTGAATGACTTTCCCTGGCATATACATTGCATGACAGTTCGCAAGTTCCATGTGAATATAAGATCGATAATTAAATGAACTGTCTTTCTAATTGTCTTTCTAAGGAATTAGAAAGGTAATTAAAAATCATGTCATCTACCATATTCTTTTATTTTCCTTTGTTACTGGGATATTTCCCTCATGACCTTAGGTCGTGTCATGACAGAGAAAGCCTCAATATAGAAGATTAAATCTACCCTCACTATCAAATATGCAAACCAAGAATAACTAATTTTTCACAGAGAGAGATAGGGAAAGGAGAGAAGAGAAGGTATGCACCTTAAACCCTTCATATGATTTCAATCCATGTTCCTTTTTCTCAAAATTATCCCAGTCTTTACCAGTACAATCCTGGAATAAGAGATCTAGATTGTGCTACAACGAGGTAGTATAGATCTTAGCAACATATATCAAAATTACACTTCAAAGCATTATATGAAAAAACATGAACATACAAGATTGCAATGAAACAAGTGAACACACGATTGGAAGGGAAATATACTCTTCTATTAATCAATGAAATAAGAGAGTTAGTTACAACCTGACGTTGTTTATGTCACCATTTCAGAAGCAATCACCTAGGTTCCTCCTGAAGTCCTTCAAGCATCAACTCAATGAAATATTCCTCGAATAGTACGGTAAGAATAGGAACACACCTTATAACTATATATGAGAGGAAGTGACTTTGGAAAAGGAGTTTCCAGGTTGGGGGAAAACTTCTCAGAGGATGAAGGGGAAGGGAAGCTTGCTCAATTTTCTCAGCATAACCTTGCACCATCAAACTTTTCCCCACAATTTCCCTCAAAGGTGATTTTATACTCTCCCAAAGGGGTTGGGGAGGTGGAAATCCATTTTTTACGGGATTGGGGACGTTTGGAAACGAGCCCAACCAAAAAACTCACTCGAAAACTCATAATTATTTTATGTTTCATTATTTTTTAGGGAATCTGTGGGTTGCACACTATAAGGGCACATATGTCCACGTTTTTCTCAAAGGAAACCCATGGATATGTTCAAAATTCATGTTTTTTAGATGAATTGGATGAGGCAAGGTGGGATTTTTATTTTTCAAGACAATGGGAAGGGTATGCCATAACACAAATCCATAGGTGAGGAATTTTATGCTATAACATATGCTCCCTAATGTGTGAGGTCAAAAGGGAAACATGATGGCCGAAATACATTAAAACTCTAAGAGACGAGGATGCATTGAAGTGAACTCATGAAGGTTCCCGAACAACTGATCCAAAAATAGAATCCATCAGTAAATATCAAGTGAGAGTATTCTCTTCCGAGGTCAGGCATACCCATGCTCAGGAGTGATGTAAGCATGGTTGCCAAATCAAGTACACTATGGATCCATGGTACATATGAAAGTATGACTAATTTCCATGGCTAGGAGAAATACACAGGGGATGCATGTGATATATAAAAGTAGAAAACATGGCCACGAGGAATACACAGTGGATCCATGTGAAAGTAGATCATAGCCAGGAAGAGATACATGGTGGAGCTATGTCTCAAAATCAAGAACAAAGGATATTGGGGACTAATGGAGTGAACAAGATTATCCTATGCAAGTACAAATGTCTGTGGGGTGGTACAATGCAAGTCGAGTAGGAGCACAAAATATGTGAGGCTCGTACTTCACTCGAAGTATTCAAAATAATTCGTCGTGGTATGAGTCTACACTATGTGAATAGATTTGTTGGGGTCAAACATAGTGAGACACCATTTGATTACATGTTATTGATGTATACCATTAAAAAATGTGAGACAACCCATCGATGATTATAATGGGTGTCAAGGTACCATGGTACAATCTAACAAGTGTGAATAAATGAGTTGATGTTGAACACCTGGTAGAATCTATCAAGTAGAGGAAATTGATTTATTCCCACTATCAATAGTGAGGGAACCTTCCACTGATGACTACAAGCCCCAAGGTACCAAATATGACTTTAGATCCCTATCCCAGATAAATATGTGTTGAAGTTGATAGGAAGATATTTGTTGGAAGGAAGGCATTAGGGCATCCTTCATCATCCAACACAAGGGGGTAGAAGAAGGTCAAATATTTGGAAGGATTCATACGAAAATATTGTAAGAACCACACCGAGGTACGAATCCATCATGCACCAGATGAAATATTGCATGACAAAGACACTATGAATAGTACTCCATGATGCATAACACTGAGAAAGATGAGGAATCCACCAATGGGGTCAAATGGAAACCAAGGTACCACACAAATCCTTATGTGTGAATATTGTTATTGAGATCGAACAAAAGGGAAACCACTCAGTCAACGACCAATGATGGTTTTTCATCCATTGAGCCCAAGGTCCCCTATAAATAATGGAAATAGGCCCAGGGAGAAACTCTAGGTCATACTCTCTATTGAGCTCTGGTTTTGTCATACTTTCTGCCATACAAATACACTCATCATTAAACCTTCTCCCCGCATTTCGTCAATAATATATCACTAATTACACCATAAACCTCCATTATCTCTTGTTATTCATCCTATGTGGTTAATACATAGTTTTTCATATTTTTAGTGATTAAAAGGATAATTATACAATAGTTTTGTCGATGATGGTTTAATCCTATGTTTCTATGTCCAAG
>ML793569.1:303608-337274 GCA_009831015.1 Picea engelmannii
CTATTCATTCATAACAATTCTAAAACATATTTCTTCTCTTGCAATCCCCATTTGGCTCTTATATCAGATCATTGCCCCTTCATCGAAACCAATTGTATGCTTGACTGATCATAAAGATACTTCACTTCCATTCCATATGCACTGACCCATTAATAAAACACTTAACTTATGACAATCATGGTGTCCAACCAGATTTGAATTCATATGAGACAAATTGCAGAGCTAATTCAGCTTACTTCATTATTTCCCGTGTAGATTCATCTTCTTAAAATAATCATTTAAATACATGGGGGATAAAATACTCTTGATTTCATTTCAATCTTCTCTATTTATCATGGTTTTCTTTTTTTAAAAGAGTTGATGGTTTTAAAGGAAATTATTATTTACACAAGCCCTTTAAGAGCAGAACACAAACAAACATAATTTCCTCATTCATTGCGCGCCTAACTAAGTGTTTGTCATAAGGTATATATTCACTATATTTTACCCTCCATTGTCTTCCCATTCTTATTTCTTTACGTTTGGTGTACTCACTTGAGGAACAATCTCTTAATTTAATGCTTGATTTCATCTATTGTGTTGATTTCCTTTTTAATCTAGTTTGGTTTTGCATTGTTTTTCTTTCACTTTGACTTAATTCTTTCATAGTTCCAATCTCCTTCTATTTCCCGCACTTGGTTTTATTTCACGTACCTTTGGATTCCTTTCACTTTACTATCACATAGTTTCAATCACCAATAGATAGATTAAAGGTCTAACTCGTCAGATATGGCCTTCCCGCGTTGGAATTGTTCCTAGGGTGTTAGTTTCTATCATGAATTTAATTTTCGTTTTCTTGTTTCCTTTACTGCATTTAATTGGGGATCCGCTATAGAAAATAATCATTGAAGGACATAAAACTTAAGTAAGCTACTCACGATCAATCACACGAACATCACCATGAGCGCATGAAAGAGTGTGATCTAAGCCTTCATAGCACTAAGTTATTATTGTGTCCCGGTGATGAATCTTTAGCGTTAATTTGTTGCAGTGTGGGTTTGAAGATTGTTTTGCCGACATTAGATTAGGCTAGTCTAGGCTTTAATCTTGTGTTTCCTGCTCCTGCACCTCGAAGCTTACGAGCCACGGTTGATAATTAAATGTGGGAATTAATAGTGCATATATTTAGCCCCAACATTTTGGCGCCATTTCCAGGGAGGTGCTAAAGGGAGGTTGTTTTTTGGCGTCGTTGCCGGGGAGGTGCTAAAGGGAGGTGCATATATTTTAGCCCCAATAGAGCATAGGTAGGTTTCTTTTATTTCTCCAAATCCTTGATTATTCCTTTCACGCAAGTTTGTTTCTTTTCATGCAAACGTGTTTATTTTCATGCAAGTGTGGCGTGATTTTAAGGACAACCTAAGGGCGGAGAGAAGATGCTAAGATGTGAGGGAAGAGCCCACGCATCCACTTTAGTGGGGTTACTCCAAAATTAGGTTGTCCTCTTGCTTTTAGTAGTTAGAATTTGTGTTTTATTATCATTAGCCATTTTTTATATATATGAGAAGAAAAGCTAACTTGTGTGAACAGATAACTTGGTGACAACATGATCCTAGTAGCACAGTGGTGCTTCAAGTATATAATTGGTTTGCTTACATTTTCTTTTAGTTTGCTTCTTTCTATTTCTTTAGGATTTAAAAAATAATAATTTGGGCACTATAAGAACCCCCCCTCTACATTAATCCATGTGTGAAACTGGACCCATAAACCAACAACAAGGACTCAAAGATGATCAATATTTTGGACGAACTCTCTCCATCCTAGCAGCAGTCGGGATCTCAATCTCTACCTTGCAAAGAGAACAAATATTAAGAGCAGTCAAGAACCTATCCGCCTCTCCAGAAGTGATAGAAAAACAAGATTTCCATAAGCTACATCCACAAGAAGATCTAGAAGCCTCCTTTGATCACCCTTTCCAACATGTAGAGGAGACTGAAGAATCATTCAATGGAGAGAAACTACTAGAACCTGGGATCGAGGATTTCTTGACATGCATATTGCCAGATCTAGTATGCATCCAAGAGACAAACCATCCAAAAGAAGATGATATGTGTGGCATGATAGAGGGAGACATGCAAAATGGTCTAAATGAGGAAGTGAACCAAGAAAATCAAGATTACATTGAATATTGGTTCCAGACGACAACAAGATTGAAGCACCACTCTCTTCTTCAACAATTCTCCATATCATCATCAAAGCAGCTAGTTCTTTGTATTCTGGTATACATTAAAGATTATCTTTCAAACCCGAGTATGAATGTATTTCTACACTTGTTACACACATGGTTACATTGTAAATATTCTTACACGTGAAATTTAATTTCTTGTTCTTAGATGGGATAGAGTAAAAGTTGCATGTTAGTTAACCTAGTTCTAAATAAATGCAACATTTTTTCATGTTTCTTTTGAAATAAATAAAATGAGATGAAGATACTATTGGTGATCTAACATCAAAATCCAAAACAACTTAAGATATTTATTCTTCTTATTACATGCATATTTCAGACTAATAATAATAACAGTTGCTCATAAGCCTAATCTTTAAAATATTATGGGGATTTACAAAAACTTTAAGGTCTACATAATGATGCCCATAGGTAACTTGTACATCCTAGTTTCATATCAGAACTTGTTATTCAAGCATTCTTATCAAATAGTAGCAGGAGAGTGAATGAAACTTCTACTTTTGAGGGAACACAATCTTATATGGAAAAGATGAACTTGGGGACTAGAGACACCTTTAGGTCATTCTCTCATGGCCTCATCCACCACACATTAAGCAAGTTTGACCATGATATGTCTTTCGACTAATCTTGATACATAAGTCTATTTTTCATACGAACAATCTTTTATGGGCAATCTATAAAATATCTTCCAACCCAATACCATCCCATCCTATAAAAAGGTTTTCAAAGATGCTCCCCCATTCACCCATGGGAAAGCAATCTATAAATTTTATCTTAAGGGTAAATATTGGGACAAGAACCTTTGATGGAAAATGAGTGTAAAAGGCTAACCCGTCGTGATACTGAATAGGTCTGCTGGCAGTGGGTATCGGCCTATGGTATAACTAGGCAAACCCATCAGGGTACTGAACAGGATCGTGGGAAATGGGGCATTCTGCCTAGGAAGGATATTTATTAGATGTCAAAATTAGCCCATGGAGTACTGAACAGGCTTGCTAGCAATGGGTTTTGATTTTGATGTCTTTCATTATGCTTAATCTATATTTGTCCGTATGAACAATATACTTGTGTAAATCATTAAGAAGAAGCATGCATGGTTGATCAAAAGGCTAATGAACATCATCTAATTGCCATTTGAGAATGTATGTAAGATGGTATTAAGACCCTATCATTCATACCCAAGATGTCATTGTTTTGGAGGTGGGACCCATAAGTGTAGGAGTCTAATAAACTCAAATGCGAACTTTATCAATATCACTTGAATGACATAGATTCTTTGAGAAATTAAAGAGGGATGACTGGTTTACTATCCATTTCTCATTTATCAAAGACCACTTATCTCCTCATGTTTTCATGTTCAAGGATGAGAGGAAAAATACCCCATAATAATTCACATGGTTTCTTGAGCATACAACTGTTAATGATTGATGAAATCGTATGTAATAAGTAATTTAGAAATTTCCTTTATTCTTGTAATATTTTAAATTTCCAAATTTACAAACATGAATATGGTTTAATTTTTGGTTGTTTCTTTAAGCATAGCTTCAATGTATATTTATTCTCTCGTAATAATAGTATTGGTTTAGTTCTTTTAGATTTTTCTATTCCGGTATTGTTGGTATAGGAACCAGTAGGTTCTGGTACCAACAATACAGAAATTTAAATCTTCTTCAAGGGTAATTTTTGCAGGATATTTTTAGCAGCTCTCAACTCTGGCATACTTAATTTCTCTCCTTTAGTCAACATGCACCGGTTCCACATAGTCCACTTTCAACTTGTAGAAATTTTATGTTCTAATGAGAGTTCGCATGAGGACACACAAACCAACGGGTTTGGGGGAGAGAGAGACATAAGGAATCTCAGTAGATCAACATTCATCAACTCTCTCTCCTAGATATCCATCAGTTCACATCCTTTCTCCACTTCATATTCAAATTTCAACAGTCTGCATCATGGTTTTGCAAACATTTCATCATGTTCTTCTAGTTTCCACTTCAACATGCATTAGAATTCAAAGCAAGGGTAACTTGAGGTAAAACTGGTATAAATCTTTTTAATTTACTAAAAACTTGGAAAACATGATGCATAACCACTATTACCCACTCCACACTCCATTATGCATTATCACATCTACTCAGTAAAATCTCCATCATCACTCGACTTGTCGTAATGAACAATATACTCTGATGATAAGACCAAGTAATGAAAATGAAATATGTTGTATCCAAATACAAAGCAACATCTATAGTGTCTTCTCTTCGTACATCATAAAGCATTCTTAAGCCATGTCAAAGAGGATGAAGTCATTGTTGTCTATCCAAGAAAAGAACCACAAAGTAAATATTGGTCTTAAAATTGATGTCCAAGTACGGCCACCATCACCAACATTTTATAAACCATTCTCCATATGCACACCGTTCACCATCACTTAGATACCTCATCCACTGCTCGTCCTCCATTTTTATGATAATTTTGTTTTTCTATTTGAAATCAATCTGTGGCAGTTTCCAAAGTGTCATTCCACAAGAACCAACACTTACACAAAAGAAACAATGTCACATAAATCTATAAGCAGAGTATCATAAGTTCTTCACCTTGTTTTCATGAGGACATGCAAATCCTTGGGTTTGGGGGTGTGTTGAGCTCTGGTTTTGTCATACTTTCCGCCATACAAATACACTCATCATTAAACCTTCTCCCCGCATTTCTTCATTAATATATCGCTAATTACACCATAAACCTCGATTATCTCTTGTTATTCATCCTATGTGGTTAATACATAGTTTTTTCGTATTTTTAGTGATTAAAAGGATGATTATACAACAGTTTTGTCGATGATGGTTTAATCATATGTTTCTATGTCCAAGCAACATCTTCTGTACTGTTCAGGTTATGGTATATGCACTGTCCATGTTCTGGTACCTATATTGTTCATGTTCTAGTACTCGCATTGCAGATCATCCGATACTCCAAGTCATCTGGTACTAGAAGGTACTATAGTCAACCGGTACCTGCACAATCATCCAGTACCCACACTCCATGTCATCCAATACTCTGCAGTGATCCGGTACTACCTTTGCGTTCATCCAGTACCAGCTCTCTGCCTCTTCCGGTACCAGCTTCATCCGGTACCAGATTGTGCCTATTCCGATACTAGCTTCATCCAGTATTACCATCGCGTTGGTCCGGTACCCATGTGTTCATATGGTACTAATCCCCTGGCTACAAGATTCTACTACCAACTGTTCTAATCCAGTACCAACTGTGCTAATCCGGTACTAGAAATAATTCGAAATTTTGGAAAGCTTCTAGAGGACAATCGGGTACATGGGTTTTTTCCAGAGCCACATTTACATACGGAAAGGAGAGAAAAAATTCACCCAGCTCACATGTGAGGACCTCCAGCTCAGAGGGAATGATTCTGCTAAAAATATTATAAAACTCAAACTGCCAACTTGCGCCTCGATTTCCGTGCAGATGGAATCAGATCTAGAAATTCTACGAAATGGGTTTTGTCTAGAATATGGAAAATTGAGAAAAGTGTGGGAATTTTTTCAAAATTAGAATTGGTTTGGAAGATATGGATGGGGAACTAACTCGAATCTGCCCAAATTGCAATAAAACCCAGATTTTTGAGGATTTCATCTAAAAATGTAATATTTGAAATCTGAGCATTGGGATTCGGTCCCATCCACTCCTCAATGATTATTCATGTATAAATAAGCCTCATAGGGCTATGAGAAGAAGCCATTAGTTTCATGAAGTTTTTATAAGTAAGAGGTTTGTTCTTGAGAGGAAGCTTTAAGGGGTTAATTGCTTTGTAAAAACAGAGTTTTTGATCAAACAGGAGAATTGACTGTTGTTGATTCACTGTGCATTATTACAGCTTGATCTGATTGTCTTCAAGCAGGGTTAACTAGTGTGAGAAGGGCCCCTCATTCAAGTAACATCCTGCTTCTATCAGTTTTCTTTTATAGATTAGATTCTAAGTGTGTTGTTTCAATCCATATGTTTCATTTGCAATTTACAATTAGTTCAATTGTTATTTTCATTTTATGATTTAAATCTAGTCTCTTGCATTGGATTGGTGATAAACTCAGAGTTCATTGTTGTTGTGATTTTACACATAATTCTTATATTTCTTCGATCATACTTTGCATCGCTTGTTTATTTCCATTTCCAATCTCAAACCTTTATTCTAGGATATTGTATTCACCTTTTATTATGTGTTGGATTGCTTCCTACAAGTTGTCTTCATTAATTCATTTCCAGCACTTTTAAGTAGAGATTATACACAGTTAAGAACAGAGGATTCATTCATATGCGTCAAGTGTATGCATTGTTTCTATTCATTCATAACAATTCTAAAACATATTTCTTCTCTTGCAATCCCCAGTTGGTTCTTATATCAGATCATTGCCCCTTCATCGAAACCAATTGTATGCTTGACTGATCATAAAGATACTTCACTTCCATTCCATATGCACTCACCCATTAATAAAACACTTAACTTATGAAAATCATGGTGTCCAGCCAAATTTGAATTCCTATGAGACAGATTGCAGAGCTAATTCAGCTTACTTCATTATTTCCCGTGTAGATTCATCTTCTTAAAATAATCATTTAAATACATGGGGGATAAAATACTCTTCATTTCATTTCAATCTTCTCTCTTTATAATGGTTTTCTGTTTTTAAAAGAGTTGATGGTTTTAAAGGATATTATTATTCACACAAGCCCTTTAAGAGCAGAACACAAACAAACATAATTTCCTCATTCATTGCGCGCCTAACTAAGTGTTTGTCATAAGGTATATATTCACTATTTTTTACCCTCCATTGTCTTCCCATTCTTATTTCTTTACGTTTGGTGTACTCACTTGAGGAACAATCTCTGAATTTAAAGCTTGATTTCATCTATTGTCTTGATTTCCCTTTTAATCTAGTTTGGTTTTGCATTGTTTTGCTTTCGCTTTGACTTAATTCTTTCATAGTTCAAATCTCCTTCTATTTCCCGCACTTGGTTTTATTTCCCATGACTTTGGATTCCTTGCACTTTAATTTCACATAGTTTCAATCACCAATAGATAGATTAAAGGTCTAACTCGTGAGATATGGACTTCCCGCGTTGGAATTCTTCCTAAGGTGTTAGTTTCTATTGTGAATTTCATTTTCGTTTTCTTGTTTCCTTTATTTCATTTAAGTGTGGATCTGCTATAGAAAATAATCATTGAAGGACATAAAACTTAAGTAAGCTACTCACGATTAATCACATGAACATCACCCTGAGCACATGAAAGAGTGTGATCTAAGCCTTCATAGCACTAAGTTATTCTTGTGTCCCAATGATGAATCCTTAGTGTTAATTTGTTGCAGTGGGGGTTTGAAGATTGTTTTGTCGACTTTAGATTAGGCTAGACTAGGCTTTAATCCTGCATTTCCTGCACCTGCACCTAGAAGCTTACGAGCCCCGGTTGATAATTAAATGTGGGAATTAATAGTGCATATATTTAGCCCCAACATTTTGGCGTCATTGCCAGGGAGGTGCTAAAGAGATTAGAGCATAGGTAGGTTGCTTTTATTTCTCCAAAGCCTTGATTGTTCCTTTCATGCAAGTTTGTTTCTTTTCATGCAAATGTGTTTATTTTCATGCAAGTGTGGTGTGATTTTAAGGACGACCTAAGGGCGGAGAGAATACGGTAAGATGTGAGGGAAGAGCCCATGCATCCACTTTAGTGGGGTTACTCCAAAATTAGGTTGTCCTCTTGCTTTTAGTAGTTAGAATTTATGTTTTATTAGCATTAGCCATTTTTTATATATATGAGAAGAGAAGCTAACTTGTGTGAACAGATAACTTGGTGACAACAGGATCCTAGTAGCATGGTGGCAATTCAAGTATATAATTTGTTTGCTTACATTTTCTTTTAGTTTGCTTCTTTTTATTTCTTTAGGATTTAAAAAACAATAATTTGGGCACTGTAAGAACCCCCCCTCTACACTAATCCATGTGTGAAACAGGACCCATAAACCAGCAACAAGGAGTCAAAGATGATCAAGAGTTTGGAATAACTCTCTCCATCATAGCAGCAGCCGGGATCTCAATTTTTTCCTCGCAAAGAGAAAAAATATTGACAACAGTCAAGAACCTATCTGCTTCTCCAGAAGTGATAGAAAAACAAGATTTCCATAAGCTACATCCACAAGAAGATCTAGAAGCCTCCTTTGATCACCCTTTCCAACCTGTAGAGGAGACTGAAGAATCATTCAATGGAGAGAAACTGCTAGAACCTGATATCGAGGAGTTCTTGACATGCATATTGCCAGATCCAGTATGCATCCAAGAGACAAACCATCCAAAAGAAGATGATCTGCGTGGCATGATAGAGGGAGACATGCAAAGTGGTCTAAATGAGGAAGTGAACCAAGAAAATCAAGATTACATTGAATATTGGTTCCAGACGACAACAAGATTGAAGCACCACTCTCTTCTTCAACAACTCTCCACATCATCATCAAAGAGGTTGGTTCTTCGTATTCTGGTATACATTAAACATTATCTTTCAAACCTGAGTATGAATGTATTTCTACACCTGTTACGCACATGGTTACATTGGAAATATTCTTACACATGAAATTTAATTTCTTGTTCTTAGATGGGATAGAGTAAAAGTTGCATGTTAGTTAACCTAGTTCTAAATAAATGCAACATTTTTTCGTGTTTCTTTTCAACTAAATAAAATGAGATGAAGATACTATTGGTGATCTAACATCAAAAACCAAAATAGCTTAAGATATTTCTTTTTCTTATTACATGCAGATTTCAGACTAATAATAATAACAATTCCCCATAAGCCTAATCTTTAAAATATTATGGGGATTTACAAAATCTTTAAGGTCTGCATAATGATGCCCATATGTAACTTGCACATCCTAGTTTCATATCAGAACTTGTTATTCAAGCATTCTTATCAAATAGTAGCAGGAGAGTGAATGAAACTTCTACTTGTGAGGTAACACAATCTTATATGGAAAAGATTAACTTGGGGACTAGAGACACCTTTAGGTCATTCTCTCATGGCCTCATCCACCACACAATGCATAAGTTTGACCATGATATGTCTTTCGACTAATCTCGATACATAAGTCTATTTTTCATACGAACAATCTTTTATGGGCAATCTATAAAATATCTTACAACCCAATACCATCCCATCCTATAAAAAGGTTTTCAAAGATGCTCCCCCATTCACCCATGGGAAAGCAATCTATAAATTTTATCTTAAGGGTAAATATTGGGACAAGATCCTTTGATGGAAAATGGGTGTAAAAGTCTAACCTGTCGGGATACTGAACAGGTCTGCTGGCAGCGGGTACAGGCCTGTGGTATAACTAGGCAAACCCATCAGGGTACTGAACAGGCTCGTGGGCAATGGGGCATTCTGCCTGGGAAGGATATTTCTTAGATGTCAAAATTACACCATCGAAGTACTGAACAGGCTTGTTGGCAATCCGTTCTGATTTTGATGTCTTTCATTATGCCTAATCTATATTTGTCTGTATGAACAATATACTTGTGTAAATCGTTAAGAAGAAGCATGCATGGTTGATCAAAAGGCTAAGGAACCTCATCTAATTTCCATTTATGAATGTATGTAAGATGGTCTTAAGACCCTGTCATTCATACCCAGGATGTCATTGTCCTAGAGGTGGGACCCATAAGTTCTTTGAATGACATAGATTCTTTGAGAAATTAAATAGGGATGACTGGTTTCCTATCGGTTTCTCATTTATCAAAGACCACTTATCTCCTCATGTTTTCGTGTTCAAGGATGAGAGGAAAAATCCCCCATCATAATTCACATGGTTTCTTGAGCATACAACTGTTAATAATTGATGAAATCGTATGTAATAAGTGATTTAGAAATTTCCTTTATGCTTGTAATATTTTAAATTTCCAAATTTACAAGCATGAATATGGTTTAATTTTTGGTTGTTTCTTTAAGCATAGCATCAATGTATATTTATTCTCTCGTAATAATAGTATTGGTTTAGTTCTTTAAGATTTTTCTGTTCCGGTATTGCTGGTACAGGAACCAGTAGGTTCCTATACCAACAGTACAGAAATTTAAATCTTCTTCGAGGGTAATTTTTGCTGGATATTTTCAGCAGCTCTCAACTCTGGCATAATTAATTTCTCTCCTTCAGTCAACATGCACCGGTTCGACATAGTCCACTTTCAGCTTGTAGAAATTTTATGTTCTAATGAGAGTTTGCATGAGGACATGCAAACCAACGGGTTTGGGGGAGAGAGAGACATAAGGAATCTCAGTAGATCAACATTCATCAACTCTCTCTCCTAGATATCCATCAGTTCACATCCTTGCTCTACTTCATCTTCAAATTTCAACAGTCTACATCATGGTTTTGCAAACATTTCATCATGTTCTTCTAGTTTCCACTTCAACATGCATTAGAATTCAAAGCAAGGGTAACTTGAGGTAAAACTGGCACAAATCTTTTTAATTTACTAAAAACTTTGAAAACATGA
Source organism: Picea engelmannii (assembly GCA_009831015.1). Classification (NCBI taxonomy): domain Eukaryota; kingdom Viridiplantae; phylum Streptophyta; class Pinopsida; order Pinales; family Pinaceae; genus Picea; species Picea engelmannii. Next base: position 314,377 of record ML793569.1, read on the forward strand.
TGCATAACCACTATTACCCACTCCACACTCCACTATGCATTATCACAACTACTCAATAAACCCTCCATCTTCACTCCACTTGTCGTAATGAACAATATACTCTGATGATAAGACCAAGTAATGAAAATGAAATATGTGGTATCCAAATACAAAGAAACATCTATAGTGTCTTCTCTTCGTACATCATAAAGAATTCTTAATCCATCTCAAAGAGGATGAAGTCATTGTTGCCTATCCAAGCAAAGAACCACAAAGTAAATATTGGTCTTAAAATTGATGTCCAAGTTCATACGGCCACCATCACCAACATTTTATAAACCATTCTCCATATGCACACCATTCACCATCACTTAGATACCTCGTCCACTACTTGTCCTCCATTTTTATGATAGCTTTGTTTCTCTGATTGAAATCATTTTGTGGCAGTTTCCAAAGTGTCATTCCACAAGAACCAACACTTACACAAAAGAAACAATGTCACATAAATCTATAAGCAGAGTATCATAATTTCTTCACCTTGTTTGCATGAGGACATGCAAATCCTTGGGTTTGGGGATGTGTTGAGCTCTGGTTTTGTCATACTTTTCACCATACAAATACACTCATCATTAAACCTTCTCCCCGCATTTCATCAATAATATATCGCTAATTACACCATAAACCTCCATTATCTCTTGTTATTCATCCTATGTGGTTAATACATAGTTTTTCGTATTTTTAGTGATTAAAAGGATGATTATACAATAGTTTTGTCGATGATGGTTTAATCCTATGTTTCTATGTCCAAGCAGCATGTTATGTACTATTCAGGTTCTGGTATATGCACTGTCCATGTTCCGGTACCTGTATTGTTCATGTTCTGGTACTCGCATTGCAGGTCATTCGATACTCCAATTCATCCGGTACTAGAAGGTTCTATAGTCAAACGATACTTGCACAGTCATCCAGTACCCACACTCCATGTCATCCAATACTCTGCAATGATCCGGTACTACCTTTGCGTTCATCCGGTACCAGCTCTATGCCTCATCCAGTACCAGCTTCATCCAGTACCAAATTGCGCCTATTCTGGTACTAGCTCCATCCAGTATTACCATCGCGTTGGTCCAGTACCCATGTGTTCATATGGTACTAAACCCCTGGCTACAAGATTCTAGTACCAATTGTTCTAATCCAATACCAACTGTGCTAATCCGGTACTAGAAATAATTTGAAATTTTGGAAAGCTTCTAGAGGAAAATTGGGTACATGGGTTTTGTCCAGAGCCACATTTACATATGGTTACGTGAGACAAAATTCACCCAAATAGCACGTGTGCACCTCCAGCTCAGGGGGAATGATTCTACTAAAATTATTGAAAAACTCAAATTGCCAACTTGGGCCTCCATTTCCATGCAGATGGAATCAGATCTAGAAATTCTACGAAATGGGTTTTGTCTAGAATATGGAAAATTGAGTAAATTGCGGGCAGTTTTTCAAAATTAGAATTGGTTTGGAAGATATGGGTGGGGAACTAACTCGAATCTACCAAAAATTTAATAAAACCCAGATTTTTGAGGATTTTATCTAAAAATGTAATATTTGAAATCTTAGCATTGGGATTCGGTCCCATCCACTCCTCAATGATTATTCATGTATAAATAACACTCATAGGGCTATGAGAAGAAGCCATTAGTTTCATGAAGTTTTTGTAAGTAAGAGGTTTGTTCTTGTGAGGAAGCTTTAAGGGGTTAATTGCCATGTAAAAACAGAGTTTTTGATCAAAGAGGAGAATTGTCGGTTGTTGATTCACTGTGCATTATTACAGCTTGATCTGATTGTCTTCAAGCGGGGTTAACTAGTTTGAGAAAGGCCCCTCGTTCTGGTAACATCCTACTTCTGTCATTTTTCTTTTATAGATTAGATTCTAAGTGTGTTGTTTCAATCCATATGTTTCATTTGCAATTTACATTTAGTTCAATTGTTATTTTCATTTTATGATTTAAATCTAGTCTCTTGCATTGGATTGGTGATAAACTCAAAGTTCATTGTTCCTGTGATTGTACACATAATTCTTATATTTCTTCGATCATACTTTGCATCGCTTATTTATTTCCATTTCCAATCTCAAACCTTCATTCTAGGATATTGTATTCACCTTTTATTATGTGTTGGATTGCTTCCTACAAGTTGTCTTCATTAACTCATTTCCAGCACTGTTAAGTAGAGATTATACACAGTTAATAACAGAGGATTCATTCATATGCGTCAAGTGTATGCATTGTTTCTATTCATTCATAACAATTCTAAAACATATTTCTTCTCTTGCAATCCTCATTTGACTCTTATATCAGATCATTGCCCCTTCATCGAAACCAATTGGATGCTTGACTGATCATAAAGATACTTCACTTCCATTTCATATGCACTCACCCATTAATAAAACACTTAACTTATGACAATCATGGTGTCCAACCAGATTTGAATTCATATGAGACAGATTGCAGAGCTAATTCATCTTACTTCATTATTTCCCGTGTAGATTCATCTTCTTAAAATAATCATTTAAATACATGGGGGATAAAATGCTCTTCATTTCATTTCAATCTTCTCTCTTTATCATGTTTTTTTTTTTTTAAAGAGTTGATGGTTTTAAAGGATATTATTATTTACACAACCCATTTAAGAGCAGAACACAAACAAACATAATTTCCTCATTCATTGCGCGCTTAACTAAGTGTTTGTCATAAGGTATATATTCACTATTTTTTACTCTCCATTGTCTTCCCATTCTTATTTCTTTACGTTTGGTGTACTCACTTGAGGAACAATCTCTGAATTTAAAGCTTGATTTCATCTATTGTCTTGATTTCCTTTTTAATCTAGTTTGGTTTTGCATTGTTTTGCTTTCGCTTTGACTTAATTCTTTCATAGTTCAAATCTCCTTCTATTTCCCGCACTTGGTTTTATTTCCCGTACCTTTGGATTCCTTGCACTTTAATTTCACATAGTTTCAATAACCAATAGACAGATTAAAGGTCTAACTTGTGAGATATGGCCTTCCCGCATTGGAATTCTTCCTAAGGTGTTAGTTTCTATCGTGAATTTCATTTTTGTTTTCTTGTCTCCTTTATTGCATTTAAGTGTGGATCCGCTATAGAAAATAATCATTGAAGGACATAAAACTTAAGTAAGCTACTCACGATTAATCACATGAACATCACCCTGAGTGCATGAAAGAGTGTGATCTAAGCCTTCATAGCACTAAGTTATTCTTGTGTCCCAATGATGAATCCTTAGTGTTCATTTGTTGCAGTGTGGGTTTGAAGATTGTTTTGTCGACTTTAGATTAGGCTAGACTAGGCTTTAATCCTGCATTTCCTGTGCCTGCACCTCGAAGCTTACGAGCCCCAGTTGATAATTAAATGTGGGAATTAATAGTGCATATATTTAGCCCCAACAATTTGGCGTCGTTGTCGGGGAGGTGCTAAAGGGATTAGAGCATAGGTAGGTTGCTTTTATTTCTCCAAAGCCTTGACTGTTCCTTTCATGCAAGTTTGTTTCTTTTCATGCAAACGTGTTTATTTTCATGCAAGTGTGGTGTGATTTTAAGGACGACCTAAGGGCGGAGAGAAGACGGTAAGATGTGAGGGAAGAGCCCACGCATCCACTTTAGTGGGGTTACTCCAAAATTAGATTGTCCTCTTGCTTTTAGTAGTTAGAATTTGTGTTTTATTAGCATTAGCCATTTTTTAATATATATGAGAAGAGAAGCTAACTTGTGTGAACATATAACTTGGTGACAACAGGATCCTAGTAGCATGGTGGCACTTCAAGTATATAATTGGTTTGCTTACATTTTCTTTTAGTTTGATTCTTTTTATTTCTTTAGGATTTAAAAAATAATAATTTGGGCACTGTAAGAACCCCCCCTCTACATTAATCCATGTGTGAAAGAGGACCCATAAACCAACAACAAGGACTCAAAGATGATCAAGATTTTGGAAGAACTCTCTACATCATAGCAGCAACCAAGATCTCAATCTCTGCCTCGCAAAGAGAACAAATATTGACAGTAGTCAAGAACCTATCCGTTGCTCCAGAAGTGATAGAAAAACAAGATTTACATAAGCTACATCCACAAGAAGATCTAGAAGCCTCCTTTGATCACCCTTTCCAACTTGTAGAGGAGACTGAAGAATCATTGAATGGAGAGAAACTACTAGAACATGATATTGAGGAGCTCTTGACATGCATATTGCCAGACCCAGTATGCATCCAAGAGACAAACCATCCAAAAGAAGATGATATGCGTGGCATGATAGAGGGAGACATGCAAAGTGTTCTAAATGAGGAAGTAAACCAAGAAAATCAAGATTACATTGAATATTGGTTCCAGACGACAACAAGATTGAAGCACCACTCTCTTCTTCAACAACTCTCCACATCATCATCAAAGCAGTTGGTTCTTCGTATTCTGGTATACATTAAAGATTATCCTTCAAACCCGAGTATGAATGTATTTCTACACCTGTTATGCACATGGTTACATTGGAAATATTCTTAGACATGAAATTTAATTTCTTGTTCTTAGATGGGATAGAGTAAAAGTTTCATGTTAGTTAACCTAGTTCTAAATAAATTCAACATTTTTTCGTGTTTCTTTTCAACTAAATAAAATTAGATGAAGATATTATTGGTGATCTAACATCAAAAACCAAAACAACTTAAGATATTTCTTCTTCTTATTCCATGCAGATTTCAGAATAATAATAATAAAAGTTCCTCATAAGCCTAATCTTTAAAATATTATGGGGATTTACAAAATCTTTAAGGTCTGCATAATGATGCCCATAGGTAACTTGTACATCCTAGTTTCATATCAGAACTTGTTATTCAAGCATTCTTATCAAATAGTAGCAGGAGAGTGAATGAAACTTCTACTTGTGAGGGAACACAATCTTATATGGAAAAGATGAACTTGGGGACTAGAGACACCTTTAGGTCATTCTCTCATGGCCTCATCCACCACACATTAAGTAAGTATGACCATGATATGTCTTTCGACTAATCTCGATACATAAGTCTATTTTTCATATGCACAATCTTTTATGAGCAATCTATAAAATATCTTACAACCCAATACCATCCCATCCTATAAAAAGGTTTTCAAAGATTCTCCCCCATTCACCCATGGGAAAGAAATCTATAAATGTTATCTTAAGGGTAAATATTGGGACAAGAGCCTTTGATGGAAAATGGGTGTAAAAGGCTAACTCGTCGGGATACTAAACAGGTCTGCTAGCAGTGGGTACCGGCCTATGGTATAACTAGGTAAACCCATCAGGGTACTGAACAGGCTCGTGGGCAATGGGGCATTCTTCCTGGGAAGGATATTTCTTAGATGTCAAAATTACACCATCCGAGTACTGAACAGGCTTGCTGGCAATGGGTTTTGATTTTGATGTCTTTCATTATGCCTAATCTATATTTGTCCGTATGAACAATATACTTATGTAAACCGTTAAGAAGAAGCATGCATGGTTGATCAAAAGGCTAATGAACCTCATCTAATTTCTATTTGAGAATGTCTGTAAGATGGTCTTAAGACCCTGTCATTCATACCCAGGATGTCATTGTCCTAGAGGTGGGACCCATAAGTGTAGGAGTCTAATAAACTCAAATGTGAACTTTATCAATATCACTTGAATGACATAGATTCTTTGAGAAATTAAACAGGGATGACTGGTTTCCTATCGGTTTCTCATTTGTCAAATACCACTTATCTCCTCATGTTTTCATGTTCAAGGATGAGAGGAATAATCCCCCATCATAATTCACATGGTTTCTTGAGCATACAACTGTTAATGATTGATGAAATCATATGTAATAAGTAATTTAGAAATTTCTTTTATGCTTGTAATATTTTAAATTTCCAAATTTACAAGCATGAATATGCTTTAATATTTGGTTGTTTCTTTAAGCATAGCATCAATTTATATTTCTTCTCTCATAATAATAGTATTGGTTTAGTTCTTTTAGATTTTTCTGTTCCAGTACTGCTGGTACAGGAACCAGTAGATTCCGGTACCAACAATACAGAAATTTAAATCTTCTTCGAGGGTAATTTTTGCTGGATATTTTCAGCAGCTCTCAACTCTGGCATACTTAATTTCTCTCCTTCATTCAACATGCACCGGTTCCACATAGTCCACTTTTAGCTTGTAGAAATTTTATGTTCTAATGAGAGTTTGCATGAGGACATGCAAACCAGCGGGTTTGGGGGAGAGAGAGACATAAGGAATATCACTAGATCAACATTCATCAACTCTCTCTCCTAGATATCCATCAGTTCACATCCTTGCTCCACTTCATCTTCAAATTTCAACAGTCTACATCATGGTTTTGCAAACATTTCATCATGCTCTTCTAGTTTCCACTTCAACATGCATTAGAATTCAAAGCAAGGGTAACTTGAGGTAAAACTAGTACAAATATTTTTAATTTACTAAAAACTTAGAAAACATGATGCATAACCACTATTACCCACTCCACACTCCACTATGCAATATCACAACTGCTCAGTAAACCCTCCATCTTCACTCCACTTTTCGTAATGAACAATATACTCTGATGATAAGACCAAGTAATGAAAATGAAATATGTAGTATCCAAATACAAAGCAACATCTATAGTGTCTTGTCTTCGTACATCATAAAGCATTCTTAAGCCATCTCAAAGAGGATGAAGTCATTGTTGCCTATCCAAGCAAAGAACCACAAAGTAAATATTGGTCTTAAAATTGATGTCCAAGTTCATACGGCCACCATCACCAACAATTTATAAACCATTATCCATATGCACACCATTCACCATCACTTAGATACCTCATCCACTGCTTGTCCTCCATTTTTATGATAATTTTGTTTTTCTGTTTGAAATCAATTTGTGGCAGTTTCCAAAGTGTCATTCCACAAGAACCAACACTTACACAAAAGAAACAATGTCACATAAATCTATAAGCAGAGTATCATAAGTTCTTCACCTTCTTTTGCATGAGGACATGCAAATCCTTGGGTTTGGGGGTGTGTTGAGCTCCGGTTTTGTCATACTTTCCGCCATACAAATACACTCATCATTAAACCTTCTCCCCGAATTTCGTCAATAATATATCGCTGATTACACCATAAACCTCCATTATCTCTTATTATTCATCCTATGTGGTTAATACATAGCTTTTCGTATTTTTAGTGATTAAAATGATGATTTTACAATAGTTTTGTCGATGATGGTTTAATCCTATGTTTCTATGTCCAAGAAGCATGTTTTGTACTGTTTAGGTTCCGGTATATGCACTGTCCATGTTCTGGTACCTGTATTGTTCATGTTTCGGTACTCGCATTGCAGGTCATCTGATACTCCAATTCATCTGGTACTAGAAGGTTCTACAGTCAACCGATACTTGCACAGTCATCCAGTACCCACACTCCATGTCATCCAATACTCTGTAGTGATCCGGTAATACCTTTGCGTTCATCTGGTACCAGCTCTCTACCTATTTCAGTACCCGATTGCGCCTATTCTGGTACTATCTCCATCCAGTATTACCATCGTGTTGGTCCGGTACCCATGTGTTCATATGGTACTAAACCCCTGGCTACAAGCTTCTAGTACCAACTATTCGAATCCAGTACCAACTGTGCTAATCCGGTACTAGAAATAATTTGAAATTTTGGATTCCTTGCACTTTAATTTCACATAGTTTCAATTACCAATAGACATACTAAAGGTCTAACTCTTGAGATATGGCCTTCCCGCATTGGAATTCTTCCTAAGGTGTTATTTTTTATCGTGAATTTCATTTTCGTTTTCTTGTTTCCTTTATTGCATTTAAGTGTGGATCAACTATAGAAAATAATCATTGAAAGACATAAAACTTAAGTAAGCTACTCACGATTAATCACATGAACATCACCCTGAGTGCATGAAAGAGTGTGATCTAAGCCTTCATAGCACTAAGTTATTCTTGTGTCCCAATGATGAATCCTTAGTGTTAATTTGTTGCAGTGTGGGTTTGAAGATTGTTTTGTCGACTTTAGATTAGGCTAGACTAGGCTTTAATCCTACATTTCATGTGCCTGCACCTCGAAACTTATGAGCCCAGGTTGATAATTAAATGTGGGAATTAATAGTGCATATATTACCCCCAACATTTTGGCATGGTTGTCGGGGAGGTGCTAAAGGGATTAGAGCATAGGTAGGTTTCCTTTATTTCTCCGAAGCCTTAATTGTTCCTTTCATGCAAATTTGTTTCTTTTCATGCAAACGTGTTTATTTTCATGCAAGTGTGGTGTGATTTTAAGGATGACCTAAGGGAAGAGAGAAGACGGTAAGACGTGAGGGAAGAGCCCACGTATCCACTTTAGTGGGGTTACTCCAAAATTAGGTTGTCCTCTTGATTTTAGTAGTTAGAATTTTTGTTTTATTAGCATTAGCCATTTTTTTATATATGAGAAGAGAAGCTAACTTGTGTGAACAGATAAATTGGTGACACCGGGATCCTAGTAGCACGATGGCGCTTCATGTATATAATTGGTTTCTTAAATTTTCTTTTAGTTTGCTTCTTTTTATTTCTTTAGGATTTAAAAAATAATAATTTGGGCACTGCAAGAACCCCCCCTCTACACTAATCCATGTGTGAAACAGGACCCATAAACCAACAACAAGGACTCAAAGATGATCAAGAGTTTGGAAGAACTCTCTCCATCCTAGCAGGAGTCGGGATCTCAATCTCTGCCTCGCAAAGAGAACAAATATTGACAGCAGTCAAGAACCTATCCGCCTCTCCAGAAGTGATAGAAAAACAAGATTTCCATAAGCTGCATCCACAAGAAGATCTAGAAGCCTCCTTTGATCACCCTTTCCAACCTGTAGAGGAGACTGAAGAATCATTCAATGGAGAGAAACTGCTAGAACCTGAGATCAAGGAGTTCTTGACATGCATATTGCCAGATCCAGTATGAATCCAAGAGACAAACCATCCAAAAGAAGATGATCTGCGTGGCATGATAAAGGGAGACATGCAAAGTGGTCTAAATGAGGAAGTGAACCAAGAAAATAAAGATTACATTGAATATTGGTTCTAGACGACAACAAGATTGAAGCACCACTCTCTTCTTCAACAACTCTCCACATCATCATCAAAGAAACTGGTTCTTCATATTCTGGTATACATTAAAGATTATCTTTCAAACACAAGTATGAAATGATTTCTACACCTGTTACACACATGGTTACACTGGAAATATTCTTACACATGAAATTTAATTTCTTGTTCTTAGATGGGATAGAGTAAAAGTTGCATGTTAGTTAACCTAGTTCTAAATAAATGCAACATTTTTTCGTGTTTCTTTTGAAATAAATAAAATGATATGAAGATACTATTGGTGATCTAACATCAAAAACCAAAACAGCTTAAGATATTTCTTCTTCTTATTACATGCAGATTTCAGACTAATAATAATAACAGTTGCTCATAAGCCTAATCTTTAAAATATTATGGGGATTTACAAAATCTTTAAGGTCTACATAATGATGCCCATAGGTAACTTGTACATCCTAGTTTCATATCAGAACTTTTTATTCAAGCATTCTTATCAAATAGTAGCAGGAGAGTGAATGAAAATTCTACTTGTGAGGGAACACAATCTTATATGGAAAAGATGAACTTGGGGACTAGAGACACCTTTAGGTCATTCTCTCATGGACTCGTCCACCACACATTAAGTAAGATTATCCATGATATGTATTTCGACTAATATCGATACATAAGTCTATTTTTCATACGAACAATCTTTTATGGGCAATCTATAAAATATCTTCCAACCCAATACCATCCCATCCTATAAAAAGGTTTTCAAAGATGCTCCCCCATTCACCCATGGGAAAGAAATCTATAAATTTTAGCTTAAGGGTAAATATTGGGACAAGAGCCTTTGATTGAAAATGGGTGTAAAAGGCTAACTCGTCGGGATACTGAACAGGTCTACTGGCAGCGGGTACCGGCCTGTGGGATAACTAGGCAAACCCATCAGGGTACTGAACAAGCTCGTGGGAAATGGGGCATTCTACATGGGAAGGATATTTCTTAGATGTCAAAATTACCCCATCGGAGTACTGAACAGGCTTGCTAGGAATGGGTTCTGATTTTGATGTCTTTCATTATGCCTAATCTATATTTGTCCGTATGAACAATATACTTGTGTAAATCGTTAAGAAGAAGCATGCATGGTTGATCAAAAGGCTAATGAACCTCATCTAATTGCCATTTGAGAATGTCTGTAAGATGGTATTAAGACCCTATCATTCATACCCAGGATGTCATTGTCCTAGAGGTGGGACCCATAAGTGTAGGAGTCTAATAAACTCAAATGTGAACTTTATCAATATCACTTGAATGACATAGATTCTTTGAGAAATTAAACAGGGATGACTAGTTTCCTATAGGTTTCTCATTTATCAAAGACCACTTATATCCTCATGTTTTCATGTTCAAGGATGAGAGGAAAAATCCCCCATCATAATTCACATGGTTTATTGAGCATACAACTGTTAATGATTGATGAAATCGTATGTAATAAGTAATTTAGAAATTTCCTTTATGCTTGTAATATTTTAAATTTCCAAATTTACAAGCATGAATATGGTTTAATTTTTGGTTGTTTCTTTAAGCATAGCGTCAATGTATATTTCTTCTCTCGTAATAATAGTATTGGTTTAGCTCTTTTAGATTTTTCCATTCTGGTACTGTTGGTATAGGAACCAGTAGTTTTCGGTACCAACTGTACAGAAATTTAAATCTTCTTCAAGGGTAGTTTTTGCAGGATATTTTCAGCAGCTCTCAACTCTGGCATACTTAATTTCTCTCCTTCAGTCAATATGCACCGGTTCCACATAGTCCACTTTCAGCTTGTAGAAATTTTATGTTCTAATGAGAGTTTGCATGAGGACATGCAAACAAGCGGGTTTGGGGGAGAGAGAGACATAAGGAATCTCAGTAGATCAACATTCATCAACTCTCTCTCCTAGATATCCATCAGTTCACATCCTTTCTCCACTTCATCTTCAAATTTCAACAGTCTACATCATGGTTTTGCAAGCATTTCATCATGTTCTTCTAGTTTCCACTTCAGGGTGCATTAGAATTCAAAGCAAGGGTAACTTGAGGCAAAACTCGTACAAATCTTTTTAATTTACTAAAAAATTGGAAAACATGATGCATAACCACTATTACCCACTCCACACTCCACTATGCATTATCAAAACTACTCAGTAAACCCTCCATCTTCACTCCACTTGTCGTAATGAACAATATACTCTGATGATAAGACCAAGTAATGAAAATGAAATATGTGGTATCCAAATACAAAGCAACATCTATAGTGTCTTCTCTCCGTACATCATAAAGAATTCTTAAGCCATCTCCAAGAGGATGAAGTCATTGTTGCCTATCCAAGAAAAGAACCAAAAAGTAAATATTGGTCTTAAAATTGATGTCCAAGTTCATGCGGCCACCATCACCAACATTTTATAAAACATTCTCCATATGCACACCATTCACGATCACTCAGATACCTCATCCACTGCTTGTCCTCCATTTTTATGATAAAAATTTTTCTCTGTTTGAAATCAATCTGTGGCAGTTTCCAAAGTGTCATTCCACAAGAACCAACACTTACACAAAAGAAACAATGTCACATAAATCTATAAGCAGAGTATCATAAGCTCTTCACCTTGTTTGCATGAGGACATGAAAATCCTTGGGTTTGGGGGTGTGTTGAGCTCTGATTTTGTCATACTTTTCGCCATACAAATACACTCATCATTAAACCTTCTCCCCGCATTTCATCAATAATATATCGCTAATTAGACCATAAACCTCCATTATCTCTTGTTATTCATCCTATGTGGTTAATACATAGTTTTTCGTATTTTTAGTGATTAAAGGGATGATTATACAATAGTTTTGTCGCTGATTATTTAATCCTATCTTTCTATGTCCAAGCAGCATGTTCTATACTATTCAGGTTCCGGTATATGCACTGTCCATGTTCCGGTACCTGTATTGTTCCTGTTCCGGTACTCGCATTGCAGGCTATCCGATACTCCAATTCATCTGGTACTAGAAGGTTCTAAAGTCAACCAATACTTGCAAATTCATCCAGTACCCACACTCCATGTCATCCAATACTCTGCAATGATCTGGTACTACCTTTGCGTTTATCCGGTACCAGCTATTTGCCTCTTCCAGTACCAGCTTCATCCGGTACCAGATTGCGCCTATTCTAGTACTAGCACCATCCAGTATTACCATCGCATTGGTCCGGTACCCATGTGTTCATATGGTACTAAACCCCTGGCTACAAGATTCTAGTACCAACTGTTCTAATCCAGTACCAACTGTGCTAATCCGATACTAGAAATAATTTGAAATTTTGGAAAGCTTCTAGAGGAAAATCAGGTACATGGGTTTTGTCCAAAGACACATTTACATACGGACACATGAGACAAAATTCACCCAGATCGTACGTGTGGACCTCCATCTCAGGGGGAATGATTCTGCTAAAATTATTGAAAAACTCAAACTGCCAAGTTGCGCCTCGATTTCCGTGCAGATGGAATCAGATCTAGAAATTCTACGAAATGGGTTTTGTCTAGAATATGGAAAATTGAGTAAGTGGTGGGAAATGTTTCAAAATTAGAATTGGTTTGGAAGATATGGGTAGGGAACTAACTCGAATCTGCCAAAATTGCAATAAAACCCAGATTTTTTAGGATTTTATCTAAAAATGAAATATTTTATATCTGAGCATTGGGATTCGGTCCCATCCACTCCTCAATGATTATTCATGTATAAATAAGACTCGTAGGGCTATGAGAATAATCCATTAGTTTCATGAATTTTTTGTAAGTAAGAGGTTTGTTCTTGTGAGGAAGCTTTAAGCGGTTAATTGCCATGTAAAAACAGAGTTTTTGATCAAAGAGGAGAATTCACTGTTGTTGATTCACTGTGCATTATTACAGCTTGATCTGATTGTCTTCAAGCAGGGTTAACTAGTGTGAGAAGGGCCCCTCATTCTAGTAACATCCTGCTTCTGTCATTTTTCTTTTATAGATTAGATTCTAAGTGTGTTGTTTCAATCCATATGTTTCATTTGCAATTTACATTTAGTTCAATTAATATTTTCATTTTATGATTTAAATCTACTCTCTTGCATTGGATTGGTGATAAACTCAGAGTTCATTGTTCCTGTGATTGTACACATAATTCTTATATTTCTTCGATCATACTTTGCATCGCTTGTTTATTTCCATTTCCAATCTCAACCCTTTATTCTAGGATATTGTATTCACCTTTTATTATGTGTTGGATTGCTTCCTACAAGTTGTCTTCATTAACTCATTTCCAGCACTGTTAAGTAGAGATTATACACAGTTAATAACAGAGGATTCATTCATATGCGTCAAGTGTATGCATTGTTTCTATTCATTCATAACAATTCTAAAACATATTTCTTCTCTTGCAATCCCCATTTGGCTCTTATATCAGATCATTATCCCTTCATCGAAACCAATTGCATGCCTGACTGATCATAAAGATACTTCACTTCCATTTCATATGCACTCACCCATTAATAAAACACTCAACTTATGACAATCATGGTGTCCAACCAGATTTGAATTCATATGAGACAGATTGCAGAGCTAATTCAGTTTACTTCATTATTTCCCGTGTAGATTCATCTTCTTAAAATAATCATTTAAATACATGGGGGATAAAATACTCTTCATTTCATTTCAATCTTCTCTCTCTATCATGGTTTTCTGTTTTTAAAAGAGTTGATGGTTTTAAAGGATATTATTATTTACACAATCCCTTTAAGAGCAGAACACAAACAAACATAATTTCATCATTCATTGCGCGCTTAACTCAGTGTTTGTCATAAGGTATATATTCACTATTTTTTACTCTCCATTGTCTTCCCATTCTTATTTCTTTATGCTTGGTGTACTCACTTGAGGAACAATCTCTGAATTTAAAGCTTGATTTCATCTATTGTCTTGATTTCCTTTTTAATCTAGTTTGGTTTTGCATTGTTTTTCTTTCGCTTTGACTTAATTCTTTCATAGTTCAAATATCCTTCTATTTCCCGCACTTGGTTTTATTTCCCATACCTTTGGATTCCTTGCACTTTAATTTCACATAGTTTCAATCACCAATAGACAGATTAAAGGTCTAACTCGTGAGATATGGCCTTCCCGCGTTGGAATTCTTCCTAAGGTGTTAGTTTCTATCGTGAATTTCATTTTCGTTTTCTTGTTTCCTTTATTGCATTTAAGTGTGTATCCGCTATAGAAAATAATCATTGAAGGACATAAAAATAAAGTAAGCTACTCACGATTAATCACAGGAACATCACCCTAAGTGCATGAAAGACTGTGATCAAAGCCTTCATAGCACTAAGTTATTCTTGTGTCCCAATGATGAATCCTTAGTGTTAATTTGTTGCAGTGTCGGTTTCAAGATTGTTTTGTCGACTTTAGATTAGGCTAGACTAGGCTTTAATCCCGCGTTTCATGCGCCTGCACCTCGAAGCTTACGAGCCCCGATTGATAATTAAATGTGGGAATTAATAGTGCATACATTTAGCCCCAACATTTTCGTGCCATTGCCAGGGAGGTGCTAAAGGGATTAGAGCATAGGTAGGTTGCTTTTATTTGTCCAAAGCCTTGATTGTTCCTTTCATGCAAGTTTGTTTCTTTTCATGCAAACGTGTTTATTTTCATGCAAGTGTGGTGTGATTTTAAGGACGGCCTAAGGGCGGAGAGAAGATGGTAAGACGTGAGGGAAGAGCCCATGCATCCACTTTAGTGGGGTTACTCCAAAATTAGGTTGTCCTCTTGCTTTTAGTAGTTAGAATTTGTGTTTTATTAGCATTAGCCATTTTTTATATATCTGAGAAGAGAAGCTAACTTGTGTGAATAGATAACTTGGTGACAGTAGGATCCTAGTAGCACGGTGGTGCTTCAAGTATATAATTGGTTCGCTTACATTTTCTTTTAGTTTGCTTCTTTTTATTTCTTTAGGATTTAAAAAATAATAATTTGGGCACTGTAAGAACCCCCCCTCTACACTAATTCATGTGTGAAATAGGACCCATAAACCAACAACAAGGACTCAAAGATGATCAAGAGTTTGGAATAACTCTCTCCATCCTTGCAGTAGTCGGGATCTCAATCTATGCCTTGCAAAGAGAACAAATATTGACAGTAGTCAAGAACCTATCTGCCTCTCCAGAAGTGACAGAAAAACAAGATTTCCATAAGCTACATCCACAAGAAGATCTAGAAGCCCCCTTTGATCACCCTTTCCAACCTGTAGAGGAGACTGAAGAATCATTCAATGGAGAGAAGCTGCTAGAACCTGAGATCGAGGAGTTCTTGACGTGCATATTGCCAGATCTAGTATGCATCCAAGAGACAAACCATCCAAAAGAAGATGATCTGTGTGGCATCATAGAGGGACACATGCAACGTGGTCTAAATGAGGAAGTGAACCAATAAAATTGAGATTACATTGAATATTGGTTCCAGACGACAACAATATTGAAGCACCACTCTCTTCTTCAACAACTCTCCACATCATCATCAAAGCAGTAGGTAAACGTATTATGGTATACATTAAATATTATCTTTCAAACTCGAGTATGAATATATTTCTACACCTGTTACGCACATGGTTACATTGGAAATATTCTTACAAATGAAATTTAATTTTTTGTTCTTAGATGGGATACAGTAAAAGTTACATGTTATTTAACCTAGTTCTAAATAAATGCAACATTTTTTCGTGTTTCTTTTCAAATAAATAAAATGAGATGAAGATACTATTGGTGATCTAACATCAAAAACCAAAATAGCTTAAGATATTTCTTCTTCTTATTACATGCATATTTCAGACTAATAATAATAACAGTTTCTCATAAGCCTAATCTTTAAAATATTATGGGGATTTACAAAATCTTTAAGGTCTGCATAATGATGCCCATAGGTAACTTGTACATCCTAGTTTCATATCAGAACTTGTTATTCAAGCATTCTTATCAAATAGTAGCAGGAGAGTGAATGAAACTTCTACTTGTGAGGGAACACAATCTTATATGGAAAATATGAACTTGGTGACTAGAGACACCTTTAGGTCATTCTCTCATGGCCTCATCCACCACACATTAAGTAAGTTTGACCATGTTATGTCTTTCGACTAATCTCGATACATAAGTCTATTTTTCATATGAACAATATTTTATGGGCAATCTATAAAATATCTTCCAACCCAATACCATCCCATCCTATAAAAAGGTTTTCAAAGATGCTCCCCCATTCACCCATGGGAAAGCAATCTATAAATTTTATCTTAAGGGTAAATATTGTGACAAAATCCTTTGATGGAAAATGGGTGTAAAAGGCTAAACCGTCGGGATACTGAACAAGTCTGCTGGCAGTGGGTATCGGCCTGTGGTATAACTAGGCAAACCCATCAGGGTACTGAACAAGCTCATGGGAAATGGGGCATTCTGCCTGGGAAGGATGTTTCTTAGATGTCAAAATTACCCCATCGGAGTACTGAACATACTTGCTGGAAATGGGTTCTGATTTTGATGTCTTTCCTTATGCCTTATCTATGTTTGTCCGTATGAACAATATACTTGTGTAAATCGTTAAGAAGAAGCATGCATGGTTGATCAAAAGGCTAATGAACCTCATCTAATTGCCATTTGACAATGTCTGTAAGATGGTCTTAAGACCCTGTCATTCATACCCAGGATGTCATTGTCCTAGACGTGGGACCCATAAGTGTAGGAGTCTAATAAACTCAAATGCAAACTTTCTCAATATCACTTGAATGGCAGAGATTCTTTGAGAAATTAAACAGGGATGACTGGTTTCCTATCGGTTTCTCATTTATCAAAGACCACTTATCTCCTCTTGTTTTCATGTTCAAGGATGAGAGGAAAAATCCCCCATCATAATTCACATGGTTTCTTGAGCATACAACTGTTAATGATTGATGAAATCATATGTAATAAGTAATTTAGAAATTTCCTTTATGCTTGTAATATTTTAAATTTCCAAATTTACAAGCATGAATATGCTTTAATTTTTGGTTGTTTCTTTAAGCATAGCATCAATGTAGATTTCTTCTCTCGTAATAATAGTATTGGTTTAGTTCTTTTAGATTTTTCTGTTCCGATACTGCTGGTACAGGAACCAGTAGGTTCCGGTACCAACAGTACAAAAATTTAAATCTTCTTCAAGGGTAATTTTTGCAGGATATTTTCAGCAACTCTCAACTCTAGCATACTTAATTTCTCTCCTTCAATCAACATGCACCGGTTCCACATAGCCCACTTTCAGCTTGTAGAAATTTTATGTTCTAATGAGAGTTTGTATGAGGACATGCAAACCAACGGGTTTGGGGGAGAGAGAGAGACATAAGGAATCTCAGTAGATCAACATTCATCAACTCTCTCTCCTAGATATCCATCAATTCACATCCTTGCTCCACTTCATCTTCAAATTTCAACAGTCTACATCATGGTTTTGCAAACATTTCATCATGTTCTTCTAGTTTCCACTTCAACATGCATTAGAATTCAAAGCAAGGGTAACTTGAGGTAAAACTGGTACAAATATTTTTAATTTACTAAAAAATTGGAAAGCATGATGCATAACCACTATTACCCACTCCACACTCCACTATGCATTATCACAACTACTCAGTAAACCCTCCATCTTCACTCCACTTGTCGTAATGAATAATATACTCTGATGATAAGACCAAGTAATGAAAATGAAATATGTGGTATCCAAATACAAAGCAACATCTATAGTGTCTTCTCTTCGTACATCATAAAGCATTCTTAAGCCATCTCAATGAGGATGAAGTCATTGTTGCCTATCCAAGCAAAGAACCACAAAGTAAATATTGGTCTTAAAATTGATGTCCAAGTTCATACGGCCACCATCACCAACATTTTATAAACCATTCTCCATATGCACACCATTCACCATCACTCAAATACCTCATCCACTGCTTGTCCTCCATTTTTATGATAATTTTGTTTCTCTGTTTGAAATCAATCTGTGACAGCTTCCAAAGTGTCATTCCACAAGAACCAACACTTACACAAAAGAAACAATGTCACATAAATCTATAAGCAGAGTATCATAAGTTCTTCACCTTGTTTGCATGAGGACATGAAACTGCTTGGGTTTGGGGGTGTGTTGAGCTCCGTTTTTGTCATACTTTCCGCCATACAAATACACTCATCATTAAACCTTCTCCCCGCATTTCATCAATAATATATCGCTAATTACAGCATAAACCTCCATTATCTCTTGTTATTCATCCTATGTGGTTAATACATATTTTTTCATATTTTTAGTGATTGAAAGGATGATTATACAATAGTTTTGTCGATGATGGTTTAATCCTATGTTTCTATGTCCAAGCAAGATGTTATGTATTGTTTAGGTTCTGGTATATGCATTGTCCATGTTTTGGTACCTGTATTGTTCATGTTCTGGTACTCGCATTGCAGGTCATCCGATTCTCCAAGTCATTATGTACTAGAAGGTTCTATAATCAACCGGTACCTTCACATTCATCCAGTACCCACACTCCATGTCAACCAATACTCTGCAGTGATCCGGTACTACCTTTGCGTTCATTTGGTACCAACTCTCTGCCTCTTCCGGTACCAGCTTCATCCAGTACCAGATTGTGCCTATTCTAGTACTAGCTCCATCCAGTATTACCATCGCATTGGTCTGGTACCCATGTGTTCATATGGTACTAAACCCCTGGATAAAAGATTCTATTACCAACTGTTCTAATCCAGTACCAACTGTGCTAACAGTACTAGAAATAATTCAAAATTTTGGAAAGCTTCTAGAGGAAAATCGGGTAGATGGGTTTTGTCCAGAGCCACATTTACATACGGAAACGTGAGACAAAATTCACCCATATTGCACATGTGGACCTCCATATTAGGGGGAATGATTCTGCTAAAATTATTGAAAAACTCAAACTGCCAACTTGCACCTCAATTTCCATGCAGATAGAATCAGATCTAGAAATTCTACAAAATGGGTTTTGTCTAGAATATGGAAAATTGAGTAAGGGGTGGGCAGTTTTTCAAAATTAGAATTGGTTTGGAAGATATGGGTGGGTAACTAACTCGAATCTCCCAAATTGCAATAAAACCCAAATTTTTGAGGATTTTATCTAAAAATGTAATATTTGAAATCTTAGCATTGGGATTCGGTCCCATCCACTCCTCAATGATTATTCATGTATAAATAAGCCTCATAGGGATATGAGAAGAAGCCATTAGTTTCATGAAGTTTTTGTAAGTAAGAGGTTTGTTCTTGTGAGGAAGCTTTAAGGGGTTAATTGCCATGTAAAAACATAGTTTTTGATCAAAGAGGAGAATTGAATGTTGTTGATTCACTGTGCATTATTACAGCTTGATTTGATTGTCTTCAAGTAGGGTTAACTAGTGTGAGAAGGACCCCTCATTCTGGTAACATCCTGCTTCTTTCATTTTTCTTTTATAGATTAGATTCTAAGTGTGTTGTTTCAATCCATATGTTTCATTTGCAATTTACATTTAGTTCAATTGTTATTTTCATTTTATGATTTAAATCTAGTCTCTTACATTGGATTAGTAATAAACTCAAAGGTCATTGTTCTTGTGATTGTACACATAATTCTTATATTTATTCGATCATACTTTGCATCGTTTGTTTATTTCCATTTCCAATCTCAACCCTTTATTCTAGGATATTGTATTCACCTTTTATTATGTGTTGGATTGCTTCCTACAAGTTGTCTTCATTAACTCATTTCCAACACTGTTAAGTAGAGATTATACACAGTTAAGAACAGAGGATTCATTCATATGCGTCAAGTGTATGCATTGTTTCTATTCATTCATAACAATTCTAAAACATATTTCTTCTCTTGCAATCCCCATTTTGCTCTTATATCAGATCATTGCCCCTTCATCGAAACCAATTGTATGCTTGACTGATCATAAAGATACTTCACTTCCATTCCATATGCACTCACCCATTAATAAAACAATTAACTTATGACAATCATGGTGTCCAACCAGACTTGAATTCATATGAGACAGATTGCAGAGCTATTTCAACTTACTTCATTATTTCCCGTGTAGATTCATCTTCTTAAAATAATCATTTAAATACATGGGGGATAAAATGCTCTTCATTTCATTTCAATCTTCTCTCTTTATTATGGTTTTCTATTTTTAAAAGAGTTGATGGTTCTAAAGGATATTATTATTTACACAAGCCCTTTAAGAGAAGAACACGAACAAACATAATTTCCTCATTCATTGCGCGCTTAACTAAGTGTTTGTCATAAGGTATATATTCACTATTTTTTACTCTCCATTGTCTTCCCATTCTTATTTCTTTATGTTTGGTGTACTCACTTGAGGAACAATCTCTGAATTTAAAGTTTGATTTCATTTATTGTCTTGATTTCCTTTTTAATCTAGTTTGGTTTTGCATTGTTTTGCTTTCGCTTTGACTTAATTATTTCATAGTTCAAATCTCCTTCTATTTCCCACACTTGGTTTTATTTCCCGTACCTTTGGATTCCTTACACTTTAATTTCACATAGTTTCAATCACCAATAGACAGATTAAAGGTCTAACTTGTGAGATATGGCCTTCCCACATTGGAATTCTTCCTAAGGTGTTAGTTTCTATCGTGAATTTCATTTTCGTTTTCTCATTTCCTTTATTGCATTTAAGTGTGGATCCGCAATAGAAAATAATCATTGAAGGACATAAAACTTAAGTAAGATACTCACGATTAATCACATGAACATCACCCTGAGTGCATGAAAGAGTGTGATCTAAGCCTTCATAGCACTAAGTTATTCTTCTGTCCGAGTGATGAATCCTTAGTGTTAATTTGTTGCAGTGTGGGTTTGAAGATTGTTTTGCCAACTTTAGATTAGGCTATACTAGGCTTTAATATTGCATTTCCTGTGCCTGCACCTCAAAGCTTACGAGGCACGGTTGATAATTAAATGTGGGAATTAATAGTGCACATATTTAGCCCCAACACTCTCGGAGCATTCTGTCGGAGTCGATAAGAGCATGCCCTCCAACAAGAAGTCAATGAGGACATTCCATGCTGGCACGATTAAGAGACATAGATACTTGTGATGATGAGATAGACTTGGCTGACTTAGGAAGGTTGAATTGTGAGGTAAAAGAGTTAAGTGCAAAATGGACGAATCGGGCTAACACTTCCCATGAACAAAAACACAGCATATTATGTGACTTAGGCAGCATGACTATAAACTCATATACATTTTTGATACATGAGACATCAAAAAATGCTCCATATGGTTGGAAGAATAACCAACCGGAGGCGATGAAACTCAATAGACAGAAAAAAGTCTCCTAAATCCACACTAGACCCAAAATTATGAGATACTGACTTAAGATTGTACTTTGTTCAAGGGTGACAAAACTTCTGCCAACAAAAGAGATGAATCTTATTCCCCTTTATTTTTGTTTTTTTTTATTTTTTTTGGTCTTTTTCATATTAATAAATCGTGAAAAGGAATAAAAGAATGATATATTACAATGGAGGAAACAAGTGTTGTGGGCAAGCAAACTAGTTCTAGAGTGCAAGGAACATAGCTATGCTCAATTCAAGGAAGTATGTGCAGGATAAGGACACTTAGGAGAATTTTCCTCCAGGGTTAAGGTGTTGAGACACAAAGGCATAAATTGCAAAGCTAGGAACTGATAGGAATGCATAAGAAATGGGTTCAACAACAACGTGTTGAAGTTGGAATTAGTCCTAAAAATGAGAGAAATCAATATGAAATGCAATTGAAACTCAACCTCATGTTATTTTTCGTAATTTTAGTCTCCCAAGCCTGAAAAAGTGTAAAACAATACCAAGGAGAACTCTTCTAGTCAAAGTTGACTAGAGTATTCCTTTTTCGTAATTAGTCCATTCAATCCTTTAAAATTCGTTTAACGAGTGTGAAAGAAAACAAGCTCACTCGACAATATTTGCATTTTTAAGGAGTCTAAAAAGAACTTAATTGAAACTCCATGATATAATGGAGGGAGTCTCGTAGGTAATAGCCAAAACAAGATTGAGTAAGAAGAATGAGGTTTGAATGTAAATTCATGGTGGGACTAAATAAGACTCCCCAGACTAACAAAAATTGTAGCATGAGTGCTAGAATACAAAATGGGTTCTAAACTAGGGAACCCATGGAATGTAGGATCTACCATTGTTACCCATGATTTTGGTCATCGTGATGGTGTATTGATGATGGTTTACTTAGGCTCCTCATAAGAACTTTCTCCTGAGAAAATTAACATTCATCTCTTCCCAGAAAACATACTTTTGAAGAGAGTTCGCAGGTTTCTAGTATCCCAGGGTGCGAGAATGACCCATTCTCGTAGGCTGCTTTAAGCTAGGGTGTGAACTTCTCGCACTGTGTAACATAGCTAGGGTGCGAACCTTCTCTAAAGCTTGGAGAAAGATAAATTCTCGATGGTTCTAGAAGGGAATCTTCTAGAAGAATGGGTTGGCATTTGAATGGTTATCCTTATACTAGATTCCCTGATATTGTGGGATCATTCTTAACCAAGTAACCATCTCATTCTCTCCTATATATTGATGGAATTCTCATGGAAAATGTTAAGCAAGATTCATTGGAGAATTGGTGAAGGAATTGTGTGAAGGACTTAGCTTGAACAGGAGCTTGGAGACTCTAGCAAGTCTATCAA
>ML793569.1:337376-349416 GCA_009831015.1 Picea engelmannii
ACATAGACCCTAGGAAGCGATATAAAGGTATGTTACTTGTTCCTTCCTACTAGCTAATTCAATGGTCAAAACTTAGGGAAAGAGTCATGTCCTGTCCTGTTTTGTTCTAGATCCAGGTGGATCTAGGGAGATCTGTTAGTGTCCTCACCTACCGATTAGTCCGATAACAAAATTAGCGACTCGACTGGGGATATAACCCGTTTTCTTTGTGGTTTTTGGTATTTTTCCTTGGCCATTTTCTCTTGCCTTACCTTTCTCCATTCATATCAATCTATGAGTCTTCAGGATACCCTGATAGACCTTCTGGGTCCAGAGGCCTCTTCAAATTTTGTGTCTTTTTCCAAAAATTTGATTAGTTTCAGACATTCTCGCACTGCACTCCACAGTAGCCTACGAGAATCTATAAAGTTCGCACCCTGCTTTTAGGTTCAGTGCGAGGTTCTCGCACTCTGCTCAAAGCTCACCTGCGAGAATCACTCATTCTCGCACTGTGTAATACTGTTGGCCTGTGAACCCTTTTTTTTTTCAAAATTTTGGATTTGAGTTTTTGCATCCTCAACTTCCCAGCTCAGTTTAGGTGCCTAAAAAGAGTTTCTTGGACCATTGGTTGATGTTTTTCTTGTCTTCATTTTCGTGCACAAACAGTCTTAGGATTTCAAAGGCTCTTCTTGTCACTTTTTTCTTGACTTTCATTTCTTGACTTTTCTCTGCAAACATATACTCTCTGATTTTGGAATCTAAGTGTGCTTGTTTGGTTAAGAATCGGTGATCGGTTGAAATTCGAGCTTCTTTGTCTTTATAATTTGTGCATTGTTTGAAAGATCATTTTTCTCATGCAATTGAAAAGACTAGTTTGGTTTTCTTGTTATTTTTGTTTCCATTGAAAGAGTGGTTTGGGTCTTTATCTATTTCTTGTTCATTAGTTTTTTATTTTCTGCACTCTCACCATCATGGTGTAGGTCCTTTTTGAAAAGTGAACAACGTTTTTCTTTCAAAAGCATTTTCGTTGTCGAAAACATTGAAAATCAATTGTTGAAATTATTGAAAAAGAAACAATAGAGAATTGTTCTTGATGCGTGATTTGTTGTAATTGCATTTTAAAGGAAATTGTGTCTTGTAGTTAAAGTGTGATCTGGAAAATTTCTCTTTCCCTCCCGTACATAGGATTCATTGAACGAAAATTGATATATTTCATTCTCATCCATGCATTGTTGGGTCAGAGTCTTATACAACATAAGTTTCATCTCTGTTTCCTTTGAGTAACAACATCTCTTAATAACACTGCACAATTGTAAAATTTAACTAGTAACTCTTTTCTAGGGCTCTATTACACCAACATTTAGCTAGACTAGCGCTTTGGAATAGGAAGAGAGATACACTCTCCAAAGCACAAAACACACAATATCATCTTGTGTTAAGGAGTGTTAAATTCCATTTGCAACATCTTGTCCTGGGAAGCCCTTCTCACACAAGGGTCAAACACGAGGTCGCATTGATATTGACAGAGTTACTCACCCCGCTTTGTTGATATCGGTATTGAGATTGCATGTATTACGAGGATCACTTGGAGGTATACCCACAATGATGAGTGGAAGCCTTTTGCATTGATTTCGAGCTAGATACCTTGCCCTTGCGTGTGGATCAGACTGTCGACTGTCCCCCCAATATTTATTGTTGTCAATGGTAACCTTAGCGGCCTATCTTTCTAGGGTCTTACACAAGGTGACTGTGAAGGGGAAAGTCTTCACGGTACCTGGAATCGACGTTGACCAAACTCACTCGGGATCCTTGGAAGGTATACCCATGATTATGTGTGGGAGCTTGCACCAGGGTGTAAGTTCGTTAAGCAGGTCGTCAGCGTAAATTTTCCACCTTAGCCCATCCCCTTCTCGTCTTGTTGTTGCGAAGTTGGATTTCATCACCAACTAGTGGCTTCAGAATTAGAAGGTCTTGTTTGCTTGGTGTTGCTTCCTAGATTTTGTTTACTAGCACGTGTTGTTTGTTTACCAAAGTTGACCATACAATTTTCTTCATGAAGTTTGTCACTCGTTTACAATAGCTCCTCCACATCATTCACGTAGAATGCAGGGTTTATCTCCAGAGCATCTGGAAGGTTCTCAACCCTTGCCTACAAGTACACCTGAGGGCTCTCCTCGGCAAAGTAAAGTCACAACCGTCACCACACCACAAGTGGAATGAACTGAATCTCTCGAACATTTCCGAATTACCAATACTCGAGAGGACTTTCAACTTCACCCTGATTCTGAGTGACCGTTTATGTGACTGAATTCTTCCGGAGACTTAGTTGTTACATCTTCTGGATCACCAGTTGGACCCTTTCCAGGCATTGAAGGACAAGATATTTTTTGGTCTATGGGTGTTTTTAGACGGGACCTTTTTGGTCCAGGCTCACCTGTGATTTCCGAAATCTCTAGTCCAGAGACCGTACCATTTACTACCGCCTATCGTTTTACCGTCCCTATCAAAATGGCCCATCACACAGATACTACGAGTATTCCAACCGGGTTTCCTGCGGTTAGTCTCGCTCCCATCAACACACCGCGTACACCCAACGTCACTCTGACATTACCACCTGGATATCGTGCATTGAATGCTTCCATTCCCACTCCTATGCAAACCCCATCTGGCTCTCTTGGTGGTACTTCTTCTTCTGGGCACTCTCTTCCCGGTTTTATTCCGACACTCCCTCAATTTCCTTTTGGAGGACCTTCCTCATCTTCTACTAGCAGTCTTAATCCAAGTGGCACTATTCCGTCATTCACACCAAATTACCAGATTCCCGTTGGTGGACAATTTCACCAAGGTGGTATGACTCAACCCCCTCTCAGCGGGCAAATTCCCATTGGAACGCAAATTCCATTTGGAACACAACCCCCAATTGGAACGCTACCCCCAATTGGAACACCACCTTTGCTAGGAGGACCAACCCCGCCATATGGGCAAAACATACCTCCCTCCTTGGCCCAGTATTGGAATCAGTTGATACAACATTCTCCTCAATCAACTGGGGGGCAACAGTTTCCAGGTGCATCTATGATACCCCCTAGTATGGGCCAACCATATCTGGATACTTTCAATCCCATTTGGGGGGAGAATGCTCCAACTCCAGTCCCTGTTCCAGGGTACAATACTATGAGCTACTATCCTCTCCAACCACCATCGAATCTGCCTGGGTCTTCACATTATATGCAGACTACTTATGGTCCTACTAGTTTTCCGACAGGGCTTCCTCCCCAAAGCCACTAGTACCCGCAAATGAATCGACAGTTACCCTTCATAGCCACTTTGGATCTTCTGGATTTGTCAAGGATTTTAAATGAACCAATTCGTCACTCTCCCCAATGGCCTGCTATACCAGCCAAACTACCATCGGACATTTCTAAATTCGACGGCAAAGCGGGAGAGGACCCGAACAATCACGTTATGACTTTTCACCTATGGTGTTCATCCAACTCGTTGATGGATGACACTATTCGTTTACATCTTTTTCAACGAACCCTCACAAGTTCTGCTGCGAAGTGGTATATAGAATTGCCACGAGGTTTCTTCTCTGACTTCAACACCCTAGCTATGGATTTCCTCACACACTACCAGTTACCGATTTGTTATGACACGGGGACCGAGATTTTGACTTCTTTCAAACAAAACAAAGCCACTCATATATCCGATCACATTCATGAGTGGCGATGGAGACGACGTCTCATTAAACTTGAACTCCCTGATCAGTTGTTGGCAGAATGGTTCACAAAATCATTTGTGAACGACATCGGTCGTGACATCGCCATGGGTGGAGTAGTCACGGAAGAACAGGCCATAAGTCGTGCTCAATATCTGGACCTCGTTTACTCACAAATGATTACCGTTTACGACTTACTACCCAACTTACCTCATCCTTCCACTTCCATCGCTTCAACTACTCCAGCTGCTTCACAGGTAGCCGACGGTGTGATTGGCACTTTCCAGGACCGACCACAGTCTGCCTCAAGCACAAACCCCAAACCTGCTTCTTCTAATGTTCAAAATGCTCTGTCTCCTGCCCCTCCCATCGACAAGACTTCTGAGGTAAATGCAGTTCAATCTACCCCAACCGGTAAAAACAAATCTAAAAAGGGAAGAGGTAAGAATAAGGAGGACAAAAATACTTCTCAAGCAGAGCGAACCAAAACTACCCCTGTTGACGATTGGGATAAGCGCAAACCTCGCTACCCTTGTCTTATATGTGGTGATGATCACTACAAGAAGGATTGTCCACAATGCGCCGAGGTCACTAAGTTCCTTCAAGGAGCTCCAAAACCACCTGCTCCAGCCGTTTTGTCCCAACCCTTCCCATCTCAACAATAGGCTCAGTTGTTCATTCATGACCAACCCTCATCTTCTACTAAATCCTATGTTTTGATGTGTACTAGCGATTCAAAGCAGAGCGACGTTACACTCACTACTCGAGCCAAAGATTATTCTCCCTCTAAAGAGAAGGTTGATGATCTACCACCTTCCTTGGTACAACCCTCTCCCATGACTCCACCTACCAATGGTCCTCTTCATCTCGAACGACTGAGCCTCGACATAGTTCTTCGACCCCCCCCAAAGGGCGTCGTTCGAAAATCAGCTTTCAATCCTCATGCTCATGTTGCCCAGAACTATAGAATTGTTGAAGATCTATCCCAAGCACCTTCTGTGACTTCAACCCTCGAAGTCCTTCAAAGTTTTCCCACACAACGGAAGGCACTGTTGAAAGCTATCGGTGGAATCAACCCGACGGATTCTAATTTAATAATCTTTGACTTGGAAGATCACATTCCAAGGTTACCCCCTCAACTTGCGTTCCAAATCCAAGTGATTGTCTCTGATAAAAACATTTGTCGAACCGTTATCGATGAGGGTGCCTCGACATGTGTCATGTCTCTTGCTTGCTAGAAAGCCATTGGCTCTCCTTCTTTGAATGAATCCCAGAACACTCTTAAAGCCTTCAATGGCTTCGGTTTTAATCCTTACGATGTCCTTCCTTCGTTGCCCATCACTTTAGAAGGAAAAATAGTCCAAGTTGAAGTGGAAGTCTTTGACGCTCCCCTTGATTACAATCTTCTGCTTGGCCGCAACTGGATCGATTCCATGTGCGCAGTTGTGTCGACCCTTTTCCATGTGGTACGTTTCCCACATCAAGGAAAGGTCGTCATCGTCGACCAACTAGCCTTCTTTAATTCTGATACCCGTACTGGCAATGTACCGTTTATTGCTAAAACCCCACCGGGTTATGAGAACGTCAGGGTAGGCCTTCTCAAGGACTCTTTGTTAATGGTTACTTTCCCCATTCCACCGCCCGATGTTCCATGCTCGTCTGTAGCTTCAATCAACATTATATCCACCTCGATTCACGAACTTCCTGCATCTCACGACCCATGGATAGTACCTAACCCTGGAGATCATCTTCGTTACGGTGATGAAATGCCTTTAAGTCCGGTTGAATCCACCTATCAGGCCATTCAATCGGCAACGCCTTCTACCCCCTCTATTGGTGAGTTGTCTCCCGATCCTTTTCGTGTCATTTTTCCCACCAATGAAATGATCATGTTTGTCATGGAAGACACCCCTTGGGATGATGGACATCATCGTTCCATCCTCTTTCTGGAGCAACATACCATTGAGAACTATCAATGGATCTCAACCCCGTCGACCGTTGTCGTCATCTCAACTGTTCCCGGGTCCACACACGATGTGTTTTCCAAAGGTAACTTAAGAAATATTTCGCCCACTATTCCCCTCGACATATCTGTCAAACCTGGGATTGTCGAAAATGTCCATATCGGAGCTTCGTGTTCTTCTAACGAAATCGTCACCTATACTTCCCTTTTCAAAGAGTTTCATGACATCTTCTCCTGGAGCTACGAAGAAATGTCGGGTATCGACCCTGAGATTGGGATACATGAGATCAAGACATACCCCAACGCTAAACCCGTCTGACAACGCCTTCATCCAGTTCACCCACGTAAAGAGGCCGCTGTCAAGCTCGAAGTCGAGAAACTTCTTAAAGCTGGCTTTATTTATCCGGTGGCTTTGACAGACTGGGTTTCCAATCTTGTCCCGATCGACAAGAAACAAGGCACAATTCGTGTATGCGTTGATTATAGGGATATCAACAAAGATTTTCCCAAAGACAACTTTCCTACCCCCTTCGTCGATCATATTGTCGATGATTACACCGGAAGTGAAATATTCTCTCTCATGGATGGTTTCTCCAGGTATAATCAAATCAACATTGTTCCCTAGGATCAACATAAGACTGCTTTTATTTGTCCTTGGGGTACTTTTGCCTATCGGAAACTTCCTTTCGTTCTCAAGAACGTTGGCGCAACTTTTCAACGAGCTATGTATTATGATTTCCATGATATCAAGAACATCATTCAACCATATCTGGACGATTTACCCGCTCACTCAATGCGTCGAGTCGATCATCCCATCCACCTCCGAGCCATTTTCGTTCACTATCGGTTCTACCGTATACGTTTGAATCCTCATAAGTGCATTTTCTGTGTGGAATCCGACCGACTTCTAGGTTTTATCATTTCGCATCAAGGGATCCAGGTGGATCCTTTAAAGGTTGAGGTGATTCTTAATCTCCCTCCTCCTTCTACACTTTGCCAGTTGCAAAGTTTGTATGGGAAAGCAAACTTTCTTCATCGTTTCATCCCAAATTATGCCGAGATCACTCGTGGATTTACGTGGCTCCTTAAAAAGGGTTCAGAGTTCGTCTGGGATACCATCGCCAACAATGCTTTCGAAGCTTTGAAATTGTCCCTAACGTGTGCTCCGTTTCTCTTTCCCCCTGATTACAGTCGCGATTATCTCCTCTACCTTGCTGCCTCGGATTACACCATTGGTATGGTTCTCATCCAAGAGGATGGTGCTAACGACTAACATGTTATTTGCTACTTGAGTCGAAGTTTAATGCCTACTGAAATCAAGTATTTACATGTCGATAAACTAGCCTTGGCTGCCGTCCAAGCCGTCCAACGCTTCCGGCACTATATCCTCTCGTGCAAAACTACAGTGATTTCTAACTACAACCCTATGCAACACATTCTCACACGTCAATTTCTAGGGGGAAAATACTCCAAGTGGATTGTGATACTCCAGGATTTTGACTTGGAATTCGAACGCGCCAAGTCTAAGAAGTCCTTAGTGTTTGCTGAGTTGATATGCGATTTTCCCCATTCTGAAATGGAAAACGTAGCAGCTGATTCATTGCTCGATGAATCTCTTTTCCTTATCAGCACTGATGATCTTTGGTATGGTGATATCATTATCTATCTCCAGACCCAGACTTTCCGGTCGACTTTGTCTAGTACTAATCGATGTCGCATACGCTATCAAGCCCGTCAATATATTATCCTCGGGGATACTCTCTATCATCGAGGGATTGACTCTATTTTTCGATGTTTCCTAACGTTCGACGAAGCCGATAAAGCTCTGAATGACTGCCATTATGGAGCATGTGGTGGTCATATGTTTGGGTATGCTACTTCCCAGAAGATTTTACAAGCAGGGTATTTTTGGCCTTCTTTATTTAACGACTGCATAATCATCGTTCAAAAGTGCGATGCTTGCCAGACCTATAATAACAAGATACGGTCACATCCTGCTCCTCTTCACCCTGTGGTCTTCGTTGGTCCCTTTGCGAAATGGGGCATCGATTTCATGACATGTCACCCTCACTCGGTCGGGGGGCATGGTTACATCATTGTAGCCGTCGATTACTTTACAAAATGGGCCAAGGCGATGCCGACATTTGACAACACTGGAAAGACTGCAGCATTATTCATTTTTAATCATGTCATAGATCGTTTTTGTGTTCCCCAAGCTATCGTCACTGATCACGGTAGCCACTTTAGAAACTTCATGATGTCCGAACTTATTGAAAAGTCGGGTCTTCTCCATGATAACTCAACGCCCTATTACCCACAAGCCAACGGCCAGGTCGAAGCAATTAACAAAGTTCTCATAACTATGCTCCGACGAATGATAGGGATTCATAAAACAAGTTGGCACACAATGTTGTTTTCGGCATTGTGGGCTTACCGGACATCCGTCAAGTCTACTACTGGGTTTACACCTTTCCGGTTAGTCTATGGTTTGGAAACCATTCTCCCGATTGAATGCGAGATACCCTCTTTAAAACTAGTTGTTGAACTCCTACCAAACACTTATGCTAAGGAAGAACGTCTATTGTATCTTATGCGATTAGACGAAACTCGACGCGATGCTACCCTAGTCATCGAAGCTCAGAAAAAACGTGTCAAGGCTCAATACGACAAACATGTCAAGCCTCGCGTTTTCTCCGAAGGAGATCTCGTTCTCCTCTATGAACAAGATCGAGATATGCTAGGTGCTGGAAAATTCGAAGCCATGTGGCGAGGTCCTTATATCGTTCGACGAGTTTTGGAAAAATGGGCTTATGAGTTAGTCGATTACGATGGTATCCCTTTGAGTGAACCCAGGAATGGGTTGTCCTTGAAGAAGTACTATGCATAAAATCACTTGTGCACGAGTACTTGTATTTTTATTGTATCATACTTCTTGTGTGTTACTATAGCTTTCTTTTGTCGTTATCTAGTCTCTGCCCTTATGTGACGTTGTGTTTGATTTCCAAATGTCGGAGTCTTTTCTACCCTATACTGGCTTCGCTGATGGCGCTAGCCGTAGTACTCAGAACCTTGCTTCCATTGCATGGGCAGTTTATGCCCCTACAAACGAACTTATCTCCTTACGAGATGTGTGTCTCGGCCGTGCGACCAACAATATTGCAGAGTATAACATCGTTATCAAATTATTGGTTGATGTTATCTCGCTTGGAATCCGTCATTTGGTTGTGCGACTCGATTCGCAGCTTGTAGTACTACAGTTAAGTAATGTCTATACTATTTGAAGTCCTACTTTGTTATGGGTGTATTTGCGAATTCGCCTCTTGGAACGTTATTTTGATTATATTGAATATCAACATATTCCTAGATGTCTAAATATTTTAACTGATGCATTGGCTAACTATGTATTAGATAGACATTTGGATCATTTATAAATCAATCACATCAATTTTCACACAATACAAGGTAAACCGGTAGAAGCCATCTGTATATATAACGATCAAAAGAGTTTTTTACAAAAAATTTTGTCCAAAGACCAAAATGTCAAAATCTGAAGCTCATAGCTTCTACAAAAAGACATCATGGATGACATTCATGGTAACATACAACTACCCGGGCAACCCTACAGAGCAGTGGGCCTATGGACTCTGACACTCCTACTGTGTGACGCTGATGACATCGTGGAACCTCTCCAAGAGGCATGTCTAGAATATCTGTTGTCAAACCCTCTAGGTTTTGTTCCACTGCTTGATAATCCTCAACGTCCCATTGTGGCACTAGTGCTACCTCTCCTCGTCGTTGAATGGGAGAAGTACCAGGAGGTCAGTAAGGTCCAACATCTGTGTCATCAACAATGAATTTTGTATTTAGTCTTTGGACGAACATATAAAAACATTTACATATGATAAAATTCACAAAAAACATTTTAAAAAAGGGAAAAATGTGTGTAATTCTTACCAAGTTCCCCCCACTGAGCATCCTCTGGAAGTACTAAGTCCGGATCTCCTCGGAAATCCAACCTGACATAAGCATAATCGTCGACCATCAACATCTATGGTCGCAGCCAGTCGAAGAAGGTATCATCATACTTGATAATTGGTCCAGCTACGTGTCGGGCCATGAGCTGATACCATCTCAGCATTCTTGGATCCATGGGAGCTGGTAAATTCCACTCAACCTGCAGCCTCAATAATGGAACCCTCTCGAGAAAAAAGGAAACTAACAAAGATCCATACCCGAATTGCTTCAGGTTGCCTCGTCTTCATTTGGTCAACTGTCTTTTCATGCTACGAAGCACTGCATATTCCCAGTTAAAAACCCAAGGTTCAGTACACTCTATAGCATACTGAAAGTAACTTTGGAGCGCCATGTGAGGAGCGGAGATCCCATCCATCCGAGCAATGGTGAACAAGATAGTACGGAGGGTCAAATCCTGTACTCCCCAAATAGCTACTTTCCCTTTCTTCCTCTCTGCCTCAGGAACATAGTGTAAGCGGCAGTACTCACTCATGGGCATCCCACCACCTCTACTACCAGTCAGGCTCATGTGGTACCCACGCCGTGACAGTCCAGTCAAGAAGTAAATGTCCTCAATATCTAAGGACAGTGTGTGGACCCCTACATGGAATACCTGCTAATCGGGATCCCACATATGCACAAGGTACTCTAATAACCTGACTTGGGCCCTCATGCCCGGGATACGAAAGTACTTCAGAAGACCACAGTTTCTCAAAGCGGCAATAGTGGATGGATGATTTCCAACAATGGCATTGTCTTCTTCGTGCTCCCTTTTGCGTCATTCAAGAACCATTTTGATGGCCAAATACCTGCCTAAGAAGCACAAGAAGAGGATTAGTAACTCTATTCATGAATTGGTTCTCTTTCATTGAGCAATTTTTTTAAAAACTTTTATGCTTTTTGGTTCTCGCAGGTGCCTTTTAGGCACAGTGCGAGAACCTCGCCGGCTGCTGTGGGCTCACCTACGACAATGACCCATTCTCGCAGGTCCCATGTAGCCCACCTACTAGAATGGCTAAGCGCAAGTATGGCTCACAAAACCAACTCAAAAATGAGTTTTTACCAGTGAAAATGCAAAATAAAACCATGAAAGAGTAGAGGACAAAGAGCCTACCTCACTGTCATTGATGGCTCATCGAATGGATGATCGTAACTCCCACAATCTCACGCCAAATTTCGAGGGTAAAAGAGGGGTTTTTGGGCTCAAATAGTGAAAAGTGAAAATGATATGGTAAAAAGAGTTTTATTTCTTTATATTGACTTTTACCATGTTATTTAATTTTTAATAATTGTTTATTTATTGAAACCTAAACCCTAATTCCCTTTTTAGTGTAACTTTTGCAGGCGTAACGACTCTGATGTTCATATACAGGGATGCGGACATAATTTTTCTTTTTCCATCACATGTTTTGATTGTTTTTTATGGTTTTTTTATAAAACCTCAAGCTTGGTCTTTGTCCATTCTCACGCTTGAAAATACATGAGAATGCGATCGAGCATACTTTTATCACTTTTTCGGGCTCAACAAGGTTATACGAAAAAGGAACCCCCCTGGAGTCCTCTTTAATCTCTTTTCAGACTCTCTAAACATGAAAAGATAGCCGAGCGACCTTGCTATTTTCACGCTCGATAAAGTATTTGAAGAAAGCGTCTGGTGGGCGATAATTTATCTCTTTTTTGGTCTCATCAGACTATTTTATGAAAAAGGAACTGAGAGAGTTCTCTTTTAAGTGTTTTTCCAAACTCTATAATCATGAAAAACCTTCGAGTTTTCTATCTTTGGACTCGTTAAACAAACATCGACAGAACTGTTATGGGACCGAACCACTCCTTCCTAGGGTTCGTTAAACATACTCCGAAGGACTTATCCGAAGGATAAGCTTATATCAAAAAGCATATGTTATCCTCCTCAAGCTTGCGTAAAAATAAAGAGGTACTTGCCAGAAATGGTGGGGGGAAATTTGGGAAAGGGATATGTTTTCATCTTCATATTGATTGGCAATAAGTGTCGCTCTTGAACATGACACCCCCTATTCATTATATTTGAAGCCGGTTTGGGAAATCCATTTGTCTCTCATTTGATTTTCTACAAGGTCATTCCCTATGTCGTCTTTGAGTCAATGCTGCCAAATCATTGGTCATGTCATTCATATGTTCAAGAGAAGTCCATCTGAAACCTCTATTGAGTCGGCCATTTGCAGTTGTCCATTCTCTCCGTGCCGGCCTTCCCTGTGTCCAGTCCAACTTACATCATACTCTGTTTCACCTTCAAAATATGTTACTCATTTCGTGTCATTGATGGGGGATACATCAAGGCCCTCCTGTGATGAGTTTTGTTCCGTCGACTTCAGCTCATTATCCGGAAT
>ML793569.1:350287-368888 GCA_009831015.1 Picea engelmannii
TGGAAAAGGTTAAGCAAGATTCATTGGAGAATTGGTGAAAGAATTGTGTGAAGGACTTAGCTTGAACAGGAGCTTGGAGACTCTAGAAAGTCTATCAAGAGGATTTGATCTTCTTCATGCAAGGATCGAGAAAGTGTGTGTGTGGGAGCCAAGATCCATCGAAAGGAAGCTTGCGACATCAAGGCGATCAAGTTGTAATCTTCTACTTTCAATTAATATGATACAGTGGCATGTCCCTTTCCCATAAAGCTATTCTCACTTTATTGTGTAATTCCTTGATCACACACATAAGTTGACAGTTGAATATATTTTGCTATCTTCACTTTGGTTGGTTTGTGTTGTCTTGGTCTGGACCTCACGAGAGCATTGAAGCGAAGTGGGAGAAACAGATACCCTAGGAAGTGATATAAAGGTATGTTACTTGTTCCTTCCTACTAGCTAATTCAATGGTCAAAACTTAGGGAAAGAGTCATTTCCTGTCCTATTTTGTTCTAGATCCAGGTGGATCTAGGGAGATCTGTTAGTGTCCACACCTACCGATTAGTCCGATAAAAACCACGTGAATCAAAACACTTCTAAACAACAAACAAGGTTATGTGTCACAACTCAATGGGGTCAATCCTAAGGAAAAATAAAACAGGAAATGAATAATGAAAAAATGCATGGAGGGGGAAATCTAACCTATATGTCAGTTTCAATATCATTACCTGTCAAAATGGATCAACATCAAATGAAAAGGTACCAAAGAAAAATTTCTCCAAGATCCTGTATATAAGACAAAAACACTTACCCAGAAGTTAATAAGTCCAATATAAAAACCTCTGATAAATACAAGTATTAAAGGGATACATAACTCGAAAAAAAAGAAACCCTAAAAGTACAATATATACAGAGGACCGCACAACCTTTTGACTTATGCATAGTAGTGCTCCAGGTAGAGCCCATTTCTAGGCTCAAGTCAAGAGTTTCATTGGTAACCAACCAGTAAAGCTTCCAGTTTAGGAGGAGGTCGAAGATCCATAATCATAGCTTCAAGGATGGACTCATCTAAAGGAAACTCAACATCCATGAAATTGGGGCTCGAAAACTCAAAAATACTAGGGCTCTCAATATTACAAACAACAAGATCAGACTCAAGAGGAAAAACCATATTACTTAGACCAATAGGGGGAAGCAATGGCTCCCATTCCCCATTGGATAAAAATCATGATCAATTGTTGAGACCTTGTCTCGAGAAGGAGAACATAATTGTAAGGGATCCTTCTCAGGATAAATTGAACACTGAGGATAATACACCACATAATTCTCCCGTGGCAGGGAAAATGCTACTCGAACTCTAGGAAAATACAAAGGGGAAACCTGAGGTAAGGTTGAATCGGGATGGTGATTATCAAATGAAGGATAATCAATAGTGACAATAATTATTTTTTAGGGAAATGCATCACAAGAAAGAGCGTAGACACCACAACATTCATCACATACACATAATCACGCCCAAGAAGCAAATTAAATTCTAAAGGGCTCGACACCACTAACATATCGAATAGAAAATTCTTCCCACCTAACATGATAGGAAACTGAGGAATAATCCCCATACATTCGCTAGGTCTTCTATCAAAAGATAGTAGCGCTAACACAATATTAGGAGAACCCAAAGGTTTCTAAGTCGGGGATGATAAAATACTTGCAGAGAATCCTTCATCTACAATATTTCATCAAATTCCCAATTTATTAATTTCAACCATTATCTGGAAGGGTGTAGAATAAGTAGGACGAGGCTCTACAAGATCATTCCAATCAAAGAAAACCATCCTAGGACTTGGCGGGGGCATACTCGAAGAGAGGAGAATGCCCCCTTGTTCAGAAGGTAATGAATTGGAAATGTTAAGGACACAATCAAAAGACACATCACTCCCTAAAAGAGGAGTGGGATCAGTCGAAGATTGCATTGGCGAAACAACCTCCTTAGACTTGTCACTCTCCAAGAGAAGAGTGGGATCAACTGAAGATTGCATTGATGTGACCACTTCCTCAACCAATGGTTGAATAATATGTGAGACAACGTGGTCAATAGATGCATCACCCCCCAAAACAAGAGTGGTGTTGGATGAATATTGCATCGGCACAACCGCTTTGTCAACCAATGATTGATTAGATTTTTGGGAAATTGAAGATGACTCAGAAATAGAAATACTTTCAGATAAGGACCATGCTTATCATGCCACAACAATATCAGGGCACAAATGAGTAAGATTATTTCCTTTGCAAATATTACAGGGTAACTTCAGCTTACATCCTATACGTCTAGGATTATCAACCATATCAGTGCCCCCAGGTGGCTGGTGGGCTTCCCCCAACATGAATAGAAGAGGTTGGTTGCACGTCTCCAATGTGACTAGCAGAGGTTGGTGACAAGACTCCAACATGACTCACAGAGGTCGGTGACTCGATGCCAGTATGAATAGAAGTGACTGGAATTTTTCTCCAAGAATCACTCGTAGAGGCTGGTTTCCATCCCCCAACATGACTAGCATAGGTTGGTGACATGACTCGCAGAGATGTTGACCTATATCTAACATGAATCGTAGAGGTTAGTAGCTGATATATAACATGTCTTGTAGAGTTTGGTGATGTTTTTCCAGTATGAATAGAATTGACTAGACTTGTGCATCCAATATTAATTGCAGAGGTTGTTGACATAATGCCAATATGACTCGCAGTGACTAGACTCATGCCGCCAACATAAATTGTAGATTTTGGGTGTTGTTCTTCAACATGACTTGTAGAGGTTGATGACCTATATCCAACATGACTCACAGAGGTTGGTGACTTGCTTCTAGTATGACTCATAGTGACTGTAATTGTTCTTTCAGCATAACTAGAAAAGGTTGGTCTCTTTCCCCCAGCATGACTTGTAGAGGCTGGTTACAGGTCTCCAACATGACTAGTAGAGGTTGGTGAGTTCTTCTTCTTCCCATTCATTTTATACTTTTGGTTACTAGTAGAAATAATTTCACCAGAAAGGGGAGGAGGAGGAGAGGTAAAATTTGCGGATGCAGAAGGCGAAGGATCAAAATCCATACGATGCCCCTGACATAAGGTGCTTATCTAAGAAGAATCAACAACATTCGGGACATTTGGAATGGTCCATAACCAAACCAATAGTCCTAAATTCAACCCAAGAATGTTCAAAGTGGCCATCAAGTGGGCACCAACATTTCCAAAGAAAGGAAAAGCACAAGAATCCCCTTGGGCAGGGGTCCCTTGGTTGGTATCCTCAATAACTTTGGCCATATCGTTCCAATGCACAGGTTCGTCCCTTGCAGGATTGTTCATGTCCATAAATTTCTCATGCACTGAATCTAGAGAACCAGTGGTATAAAAACCCACACCTTCTTAGAGGTGACTCCACATTTTCAAGAGAAAGACCAGGGATCCTTCCCGACCAACATGGAGTTGGTGCTCTAAATAGGGAGTTGGTGCTTCCTAGAGTTGGTTCTCTAAACAGGGAGTTGGTGCTTCCTAGATTTAGTTCTCTAAACAAGGGATTGGTGTCTCCTTGAGTTGGTGCTCAAAATAAGAGAGATTGGTGTTTCCTACACATTGTAACTTGTACTTTTTGTGATTGTTATAATTAATTATGTTTTCAGTACATTCTTGTTGATCAATTGTTGTGATTAATAAGTTTAATAATTATATATTATTAAAATATTTAAAAAGAAGCAATACT
Source organism: Picea engelmannii (assembly GCA_009831015.1). NCBI lineage: Eukaryota > Viridiplantae > Streptophyta > Pinopsida > Pinales > Pinaceae > Picea > Picea engelmannii. Next base: position 354,018 of record ML793569.1, read on the forward strand.
AATTCACCCCCCCCCTCTCAGTATTGGCCAATATTTCAACGGGTCATGGGCTTGAAGAACAGTATTTTCATTCACAAATGAATATGTATACCCCCCAGATACTTGAGGACTACATCTAGTAGTGTTTTACTCTTGCACACTCTTCCCTTTCCTCTACATTAAGTGATGCCAATATATCCATTGGTCCTCTACATACCCAATAGGGTAGAACTAGGACTTGATGAGGGTTTTAAAATCCTCTCACTTTGTTAGTGGTGGACCACCATCCAACCTAAGTGTCTCGGTGTGGATTCCACACCCAGTTAGTCCATGGTTGATCCAAAAAGGATCCAGAGAAGGATAAGAACATCTCAGAACTCACAACGACATCTCAGGATGCTCAAAGTGGCTTCAGTAGACAAAGAAAGAAAAAAAATTCAAATTTCCCAAAACTTGGTGAAAATGGCATGATCGTGAAGAGCACATCGCAAGATTTCTAACGATGAAAATGGCTCGTCAAATGGAGTTATGGATTGAAAGATATTCACGATCAAAGTCTGGTCAACCTAGCCCAATCAACAAGGGATGAGTCAACATATGTACTACTGACGTCAACATCCGCACAATACATGTGGAAGGAGAAGGAAGGTGACACATGGAATTATGAAGTCAACATGATGATGTGGCATCACCAGAGACTGCCATATGTCACCCAGTTTTGGCGTTTTTTGACAAATCTATGGACCAATTAGATTGTGCCACGTGGTAGTCTGTATGCTGATATGGCGTGATAATGTGGCATGCTGACATGGAAGGTGTAAATGTTGACTAGTGAGAGGTTTCCATGTGGTCCAATTAGAGGCTTCCATGTGGCAAGCGGGAAATGCCCAAGGATAGCCCATGACAAAAATTTTGAAAAAAAATAGTTTGGTGGGTTTGCCAAATATGGTGGACCACGCCAAACTTAGCCATCCTTAATCATTTGGTTATGGAGATAGCACCACCACTAAACTAGCGGAACTAACTATGTGTAAATATATATATTGTAACAAATACAAAGCCCAAAAGGGGAGGCCACGGGTTTGACCCCGGAACCTCCTCCCACACAAGTGCCTTAACATATCCACCCTAACCAACAGGTCGCGGACTATACATTGTAACCAATGCCCAAAAAAATTATTAAATGTTGCATCCTCCCAGATACCAGGAGGAGGCACGTGCACCATACGACCATTTGGGCACGAAAAATGATGCAAGTACAATCATTAATGCAGGTTGCAGAGGGCACGCAAACCAAGAAAATTTTATTCTTGGGCCTAGGAGTGCTAGAGTCGGATCAAGGCATGGAGACATTTATTTTTTGGGTAATTCAATGCCATGAATTCATTGGTGTTTTCTATTTTCTGATCTGAGCATTATTTCTGCAGCTTGATTTCAGAATGAGGTATACTTATGTATTTTGCCAAATTATTTTGTTGAGTTAATGAAAGAGCCTACCCATTTGAGAGTAGGGTCTGGAGATGTACTCCACCAAGGACGAACTCCGTTATCAAGTTTTTGTGTTCATATCTGATGCTTATGTCTCTTCATTTTTTAGCATTTCCTTCTTTAATGGTTCACTTTAATTTATGCTCATTTAATGCAATTCTTTATAAGTCACCCAATGAAAAGATCCAGAAACATGTTGGTATCAGAGCAGTTGTCTTTGACTTGAATTGTTGAGTGTGAATGATTACTAGGGACAAGCATAAGAAGGGTGAAGAAATCTTAATTCTTTCAATCCCAAAGTTGGACGTGCATCCCGAAGGAAGAAAATGGTAGAAAAGGACAAGCGTGATGAACAGGAGAAAAAAATCCACATGGTCTTTTATCGTATGTCATAAATGGTCGAACAAATGTATGGAGATTACAAGAAGAGGATGAAGAAGAAAGGGAAGAAAAAGGAAGCACATGTAGATGATGATGCTTCGGTAAACCAAGGGGCTAGAGAATACCCTCCTGAGCCTCCGTATTCACCTTCAAGTTCTAGTTCTTCTTCCTCTGAGTATTCTCATCATTCTCATCATTCTAGCCATAAAGCCTCTTTTAAGAAACCATTATTAAAGCTTGATGTAAAATTTTCTTTACCTATGTTTAATGGAGATGCTAATCCTAAAAATCTAGATAATTGGATATGACAGGTTGAAGTGTATTGTCATATTCAACATATTGATGAAAAAGAAGTTAAAGTGCATCTAACTTCTCTTCGATTGGAAGGAACCGCTCTCATATGGTGGGAGAGAAAGCTTTAGGATAGAAGTAAGTGTGGTAATATTCTTTCCTCATGGTCAAAATTTAAATCAGCGATAAGGAAGTAATTTTATCCATTAGGGTATTTACATAAAGCAATGATGGAATGGAAAACTTTAAGGAAAAGTAAAGGTCAAACTATAAAAATTTTCACAAAATAATTTAGGAATAAATCTCTTGCAATGAACATTCCTTTGGATTCTTATGAAACTTTAATGAAGTATATTGGTGCACTTCACAGTTATATTCGTCATAATTTCCTCTTGTTTAACCCCACTAGTCTTGATGAAGTTTGTGTGAAAGCCACTCACCTTGAAAACAATGGGAAACATGTTCAAGAATATCCCACGAAGAAACCTTCCAATCTCCCACATAAAACTTTTAAGAAGTTTAAAAGGAAGGACAAGAAGACCGCCATAGTGAAGAGAGAAGGAGGAAATCCATCTTGCACTCATTGCAAGAAAATCGGTCACGATGAAGAGCACTGTTGGAAATTGCATCCAAAAAATAAACCGTTGCATCCAGAAAAGAAACCAAAACTGTTCGGTGGAAAGGGGAAGACAAAAACCATTGCTACAATGCAAAAATATCTTGGTTCTGATTCAGGAGATGAAGGAAAGATCACAGCAGTTGGAGTACAAGGTAAATATTCCCTTCATGCTAGTTCAAGTTCCAATAATGAATCTTATTTTGATGAACGGAAGAGGAATGAATTATGTCACATAAGAGTTGTATCTAAACACACTAAGATAGATACATTATTTGATCTGGGTTCCCAAGTAAACTTAATATTTGAAGCACTTGTCAAGAAGATGGGTCTTGAAACAAAACTACATCTAAAGTCTTATCCTCTTGATTGGGTATGTGATAAAGAAAAACTTAATGTCACCAAACAATGTAAGGTCAGATTTTCTATTGCTTCAAAGTTTATAGATGAAGTGGATTTAGATGTTGTACCACTTGATATATGTGGCATAGTGTTGGGAAGTCCTTATCTTTATGATAGAAAATCAATCTTCTTTTGTCATGAGAACAAATACCACTTTACTAAAGAGGGAGTGGAATATATTGTTAGAGCTCACATCATGCGGGTAAATACAACACTTGTTAGTGCAGGGAAAATGAAAAGACTCATAAACACTAATAAGAGATATGTACTTGTGGTCGTAAGAGAGAAAGATGTCGGAACATCCGACGCTTTCCAAGGGTGTGATCCATCTCATAAAAGGGATTAATTGATATTGTTTCTAAGTGTGATGATATTTTTTAGGAACCAGATGGATTACCTCCTAAGAGGGAAATTCAACATGAGATACATCTTCAACAAGATTCTTCTCTTCCTAATGTGCGCATGTATAGGATGTCAGTTGTGGAAATGACAGAGATCAAGAAGCAGGTACAAGGCTTATTGGATCAAGGGGTCATTAGGACCAGTTTGTCTCCTTTTGGTTCTTCGATCATGATGGTGCCAAAGAAGGATGGTACATGGCGAATGTGTGTCGATTACCGGGCCTTAAATAAAATCAAGGTGAAAAAATAATACCCTCTTCCTCGTATAGATGATTTACTTGATCAATTGAAGAATGTTGTTTATTTCACTAAGTTGGATTTGCGCAGTGGATATCATCAAATCAGGTTCGCAGAACAGGAAGCATGGAAAAATGCATTTAAAACTAAACGAGGATTGTTTTAGTGGTTAGTTATATCGTTTGGGCTTTGTAATGCTCCGACAACTTTCATGTGTGTGATGAATGATGTATTCAATGCTTTCCTAGATGACTTTGTGATTGTATATTTAGATGACATTCTTATTTTTAGCGGGACTTGGGATGAACATGTGAGGCGTGTAAAGAAAGTATTGGATACTTTGCAATGGGAAAAGTTGTATGTAAAATTGTCTAAATGTGAATTTGGAAAGAATGCACTTGTGTACTTGGGTCATATTGTGGGAGGAGGACAATTAAAAATTGATCCTTCCAAAATTAATGTAATTGTAAATTGGCCTGAGCCAAAAAGTGTAACTGAAGTCTGAAGCTTCTTAGGTGCAGTCCATTATTGGAGGAGGTTCATTTGAAACTTCTCCTTTAAAGTAGCTCCTTTGCATGCCTTAACCAGTGTGAAGAACACTTTGCATTGGGAAGGAAAACAACAAAAATCTTTTGACACTTTGAAGGAGAAGATCAGTACTGCACCAGTATTAGCATTGTTGAATCTTAAAAAACCTTTTGATATCGAGACAGATGCCAACGGATACGCCATGGGTGTAGTGTTGTGAAATATCGTAAGCCTATTTTTTACCACTCTGAAACTTTTAACCAATCTATTGTTAACTATCCTACATATGATAAAGAGTTGTATGCATTAGTCCAGAGTGTAAAAAAATGGAAGCACTAGTTGTTAGGGAAGGAAACAATCATACATACAGATCACTAGCCCTTACAGTATCTCCAGGCATAGAACAAATTGCAACAATATCGACACTACAGATGGATGGGGTCTCTACAACAATTTCATTTGGTAATCAAATACAAAAAGGGTACAAGTAACAAGGTAGTTGATATGCTTTCTAAACCTCCTATTGTTGCTTCCATTATTTTGAAGAATAATTCTTTATCTTATGATAGCTATGTAGAACAATATGCCATCGATGAAGATTTTAAATAATTATATGAGAAGCTAACCCATGGTGCACAGGTAGAGAACTATTTTCTACAGGGAAAACTACTCTACCATCTTGGAAATATATGTATTCCTACAAGTGAATGAGTCCATGTAATACGAGAAGCTCACACTTCTCTTGTCTCTGGGCATGGTGCACAGGTAGAGAACTATTTTCTACAGGGAAAACTACTCTACCATCTTGGAAATATATGTATTCCTACAAGTGAATGAGTCCATGTAATACGAGAAGCTCACACTTCTCTTGTCTCTGGGCATTTTGGGGTAGGAAAAACTATGGCTCATTTGCAGAGGTTTTTTTACTGGCCTCAAATGAAAGAAATTGTAACTAAATATGTAAAGAGGTGTGTGATGTTTTCTACTTGTAAGCCCACTAATATAAAAATGGGGCTATACTCACCACTTCCTGTTCTATCCCATCCATGGGAAAGTATCTCCATGAATTTTGTAGGGGGTTTACCAATGACCAAAGGGGGTCATGACTATTTGTATATTGTAGTGGATAGGTTCAACAAGATGTGTATCTTGATGCCATGTAAAAAGGAGATCATTGTTGAGAAGATTGCTAATCTCTTCTTTCAATATGTTTGGGTTCACTTTGGGTTACCCACATCCATTGTCTCGGATCGAGATAATTGATTCCTTGGGGAATTTTGGACTAGATTGTGGAGGATGATGGACACCAAATTGAAGAGGAGCACTACTTTCCATCCATAGGTTGATGGAAAGACAGAGGTGGTAAACCAAACAGTAGTACTTTTGCTTCGAGGCTACTGCAGCAAGAATCCCAAGTTATGGGATGAATAGATACCCTATGTACAACATTCTTACAACCGAGCTTTACATTCATCCACTCAGAGTTCACCTTTTGAGACATGTTTTTGGTACCTAACAAAGGTTCCTTTTGACTTGATGTATGGGAGAGATTCCAATGTCAATGAAGAACGAATAGAGGACAGAGCCCGCAATTTCATCTAGAGGATCCAACAGATACACCAGGTAGTTGGGGAACAATTGGAGAAAATTCAAGCACAGTATAAATCTTGGCATGACAAGCACAGGGTTGATCATCAGCTCCAGGTTGGAGATCGGGTATGGCTTCACATCAACAAGGAGAGATTGAAGGGTGAAGGCAAGAAACTCAATCCCATTCATTATGGACCCTTCATTATCTTGGAGAAAAGTGGTACCAATTCTTTTCGTCTGGATCTTCCACCTTACATGTATATTTACTCAGTTGTGAACATTGAGAACTTGAAACTTTTTTAGCCTCCCATGATCATGGATCAAGATGAGGAATTTTCAATACCTTTATTTGATTAGTTTGCACCTGAGTACTTGGATGAGTTATAGGAAGATATCATCCTGGAAAAGAGGACGAAGACTTCACACAGGGATGATGTTGATTATCTTTGAGTAGGATTAAAAGGTGCACATCCAAGCAAGGCAAAGTGGATAGAGAGGGACAAAGTGAGGGGAATCTTATCTCACTTACCTGTTGATTGATGAAAGATTTTGGTGGTCCAAAAATCTCTCAGTGGGAAGGCATGATCCAAAAAGTATCCAAAGAAGGCTAAGAACAACTCAGAACTCACAGCGGAAACTCAGGATGCTCAGAATTGATTCAACGGAGAGAGAAAAAGAAAAAATTCAAAGTTCCCAAAACTCAGTGAAAATGACATGATCACGAAGAGTGCGTCACAAGATTTCTAACGGCACAAACGACTCGTCAAACAAAGTTATGGATTGAAATATATTCGTGGTAAAAGTATGGTCAACCTAGCCCAGTCAACAGGCGATGAGTCAACATCTGTACTGTTGAAGTCATCATCCATAGGGATGACATCATCATCTGTACAATACATGTGGCAGGAGAAGGAAGGTGACACATGGCATGATGACATGGCAGCACTAGAGGTTGTCACGTGACACCTAGTTTTGGCTTTTTTGGACTAATCCATGGACCAATTGGATCGTGCCACGTGGAAGTGTGTACAATCTGTACATTGATGTGGCATCCTAACAAGGTGTGCTGACTTAGAAGGTAGAAATTTGGACCAGTGAGAGGCTACCACGTGGCCCAATCAGAGACTGTCATGTGGCAGGCAGGAAATGCCCAAGGATAGCCCATGAGCAAAAATTTGAAAAATACTAGTTTGGCGGGTCCACCAAATATGGCGAACCATGCCATACTTATCCATCGTTAATCATTTGGTTATGGAGATAGCACCATCGCTAAATTGGAGGAACCAACTATGTGTCAATATATATATTGTAACAAATACAAATCCCAAAAGGGGAGGCCATGGGTTTGACCCCGGAACCTCCTCCCACATAAGCTCCTTAACATATCCGCCCTAACCAACAAATCGCGGACTATACATTGTAACCAATGCCCAAACAAATTATTAAATGTTCCATCCCCCCAGCCACCAGGAGGAGGCACGCACACCGTACGACCATTTGGGCATGAAAAATGATGCAAGTAAAGTCATTAATGCAGGTTGCAGAGGGCTCAAAAACCAAGATGAATTTATTCTTGGGCTTGGGAGTGCCAGAGTCGTATCAAGGCGTGGAGACAGTCATTTTTGGGTAATTCAATGCCATGAATTCAGTGGTGTTGTCTATTTTCTGATATGAGCATTATTTCTGCAACTTGATTTCAAAATGAGGTATACTTATGTATTTTTCCAAATTCTTTTGTTGAGTTAATGAAAGAGCCTACCCATTGAGAGTAGGGATCGGAGATGTAGTCCACCAGGGACGAACTCCGTTATCAAGTTTTTGTGTTCAGATCTGATGCTTATGTCTCTTCATTTTTGAGCTTTTCCTTCTTTAATGGTGCACTATAATTTATGCTCATTTAATGCAATTCTTTATAAGTCACTCAATGAAAATATCTTGGATCAATGGCCCTCTAGTTTTAGACAAACAAATGATTTTTTTTCTCTTCATCTATATTATGGACACTAAAATACACTTGCAACTATTGCAATCAATTATTCGACTTAACAACATCAATCTCACCTTGGTAGGGTTTGATGTCCACTTTCACTTCCATTTTAAATAGAGGTTGTGAAGAAGTGATGGCAGTGGAACTTGTTTTCTCCTTCTTTGGTTATTTTCTTAACTCCTTTTCTGGGTCTTCAATATCTCCCAATTTCTCATCAAATCCAACTTCTAAGTTAGAGCCACCGTTCTCCCCAAAAGGTTTGAACTTATTTTCTGGAGCCACCATGAGGAGGGCCATGTTGCAAGAGATATCAATATTTTTTTCTTCCAACCTTGAAAATATATCTTCAACTATATCCTAAAGATTGTTATGAACAAAATCATCCGCCAGGGCTAGGGTTCTGTGACCTCCTTCTTAAGCCAATTCCTAGATCCTGCAACTTTCCACAAATACCCCTAAAATCCTAGCTTTAATAACAATATGATCTATAAACTATCATGGATATTCCATTGGAACAAATTGTCACAATCGATCTTGTAATATTATGGAATCTTAGATTATGCAATTTATTTCCTTAGATCCTAGATCAATTATTACTAGCTTAATTCTCAAATTTATGAAAATAACTAAAATATGAAAATGAAAGAAGAGGAAAATGAATACATCACCCACAAAAATGAATACAAGATTTTTCCTAGGAAACCCAATATGGGAGAAAACCTAGCTAGAAGGTGAGGCCTATGCTTTGCTCTCTTTTCTTCACTTATGAAAAAAAATTACAAAGAAAGGGGCACTTACTATGGAGTTGTATTTGACATTGTGCCTTAAATGACTACTACATGATGTCCTACCTCCTTTGTTATTCTATCAAAATACCACTCCTAGATGCCCTGCTCAACTATGGAACAAGTACAATGCTCATGTTTGAAATACAAGAACCATTGGACTATGAGAAATATAAGTGAAGAAAAATGTACGATGTCCAAAATTTCGAAGTGGATCTAGTCATCCACTAACTGGGTAGATCAACGGCCAATGGGTCGTCGGTGGATTAAATTTATGACAAAGTTAAGTGTGGGGTCAATTAGAGAGGATATTTCTGGATCGTTAGATCATAAGTTATATTTAACAATAGCCATCAGATTCCAGTTATAAATCTTGGAGAAACCTTAGTCATCTGCCCAATGTTTGATTAAGTCCCAGTTGTTGGATCGAAAGAAATATCTAGAAGTAACCTTGACCATTGATCGCGATCGAAGAGGGAAATATCAATGGATATGGGTATTTTGCATTATGAAAGTATGCAAGGGTTAACTCGAAGCATATTTGTGAAATAATCTTAACTGTGGTGATCGTACAACGTGCCACCTCCATATCTTTTCACGTTACGTTGAATTGTAATTAAAAATCCGTTGAATTGTAATTAAAAATCCTTGTTGTAGTTGTGAAATGAATGAGGATCGTTCATCTCAATGATTGATCAATACATAACCATTAATCCGGTCAGGATCTAAGTTATGAGTTTAAGCGCCATTTTGTCTTAGCGCTTGGTCATCAGCCCGGATCACAAGGATGACAGTCATCAAAGAATTATCACTAAAGAATAAGCGCTCGGTCATAACTCATGGTCACAGCCTTTAGTCTCTGACATTGTTAAAAGACAAGTATCCATGAAAAACCTGACTTACCAGTGCCAATTGAGAATATAATTCTTAATTTTTATTAAAGAGACATGATCGAGTTAATTGTGAAGACAAGGCAAATAAGGTTTCAAACTGAAATTAAACATTTTTGTGAAAAGAAGTAATTTGTCCTTAAATTACATTAAATTCATGAAAAGGTGCATTGGTTCAAACAAAAAGACACATTGTTTCAAATTTACACCTATTGAAAGACTTTATAAACTAGAAAATATGGTAGAAGGAATAGGTCTCTGTGATCCAATTCAAAAGATAAAAACAGAAGCAGAGTCCAAAGAACAATACCGAAGACATTTATGAAGTAAGGGTGGAAGGGAGGATTGCAGTCCTCTACAGGTTGAAGCCTGAAACATGGAGTTGGTGCTTCCTAGAGTTGGTGCTCTAAACATGGATTTGATGCTTCCTAGAGTTGGTGATCTAAACATGGAGTTGGTTCTCTAAATAGGGAGTTGGTGCTCTAAACAGGGAGTTGGTGCTTCCTAGAGTTGGTTCTCTAAACAGGGAGTTGGTGCTTCCTAGAGTTGGTGCTCTAAACAAGGGGTTGGTGTCTCCTTGAGTTGGTGCTCAAAAGAAGAGAGATTGGTGTCTCCTACACATTGTAACTTGTGTTTTTTATGATTGTTATAGTTAATTTTGTTTTCATTACATTATTGTTGATCAATTGTTGTGATTAATAAGTTTAATAATTAATTATTTAAATATTTAAAAAGAAGCAATACTAATTCACCCCCCTCTCAGTATTGATCAATATTTCAACGGTTCATGGGTTTCAAGAGCAGCAGTTTTATTAAAAAATGACTATGTAGACCCCCCGAGGAGTACATCTATTAGTGTTGTACTCTTGGACACTCTTCCCTTGCCTCTGCATTAAGTGATGCCAATAGATCCATTGGTCCTCTACATACCCAATAGGGTAGAACTAGGACTTGATGAGGGTTTTAAAATCCTATCACTTAGTTAGTGGTGGATCACCATCTAGCCTAAGTGTCTCCATGTGGATTCCCCACCAGGTTAGTGCATGGCCCTCTAGTTTTAGACAAACAAATGATTTTTTTTCTCTTCATCTATATTGTGGACACTACAATACACTTCCAACTATCGCAACCAATTATTCAACTTAACAAAATCAATCTCACCTTGGTAGGGTTTGACATCCACTTTCACTTCCATTTTAAATAGAGGTTGTGAAGAAGTGATGGCACTGGAACTTGCTTTCTCCTTCTTTGGTTCTTTTCTTGACTCCTTTTCTGGGTCTTCAATATCTCCCAATTTCTCATCAAATCCAACTTCTAAGTTAGAGCCACCATTCTCTCCAAAAGGTTCGAACTTATTTTCTGGAGCCACCATGAGGAGGGCCATGTTGCAAGAGATATCAATAACTTTTTCTTCCAACCTTGAAAATATATCTTCAACTATATCTTGAAGATTACAGCCTCATCCGCGAGGGCTAGGGTTTTGTGACCTCCTTCTTAAGCCAATTCCTAGATCCTACAACTTTCCACAAATACCCCAAAGAATCCTAGCTCTGACAACAATATGATCCATAAACTACCATGGATATTCCATTTGAACAAATCGTCACAACCGATCTTGTAATATTATGAAATCTTAGATTATGCAATTTATTTCCTTAGATCCTAGATCAATTATTACTAGCTTAATTCTCAAATTTATGAAAATAACTAAAATATGAAAATGAAAGAAGAGGAAAATGAATACATCATCCAAAAAAATAAATACAAGATGTTTCCTGGGAAACCCAATATGGGAGAAAACCTAGCTAGAAGGTGAGGCATATGCTTTTCTCTCTTTTCTTCACTTATGAAAAAAAATTACAAAGAAAGGGGCACTTACTATGGAGTTGTATTTGACATTGTGTCTTGAACGACTACTACATAATGTCCTACCTCCTCTATTATGCTATCAAAATACCACTCATAATGCCCTGTTCAACTATAGAACAAGTACAATGCTAAAGAATGGAACTCTTTCACCTCCTAGCGGCCCGGTATTTAACATAGTCGTCTAGGGTTAGGGTGCTACTCCATCGCATACCTACATTAATAATGATGATAGGAGTCCCTCAATTTCAAGGTTTTAGATTAAACTTTCTTTTAGTGAAAAAATTCCAACATGCCTTGCATGGATGAGTAGGTGTGATGGCCACGTATCTATGGCACTTATTAAGCCACATTTGGATGGGCTAGTAGGTGTGATGGAAGGAGTTAAACATATCACGTAGATAGGAATGAACAGAGTTCCATGTCTGATGGTTGCATTTGGATGACATTTGAAATGTGAATTATAATTGGATGACATTTGAAATGTGAATTATAATGCTCTGTTCCCTACTATGGATTTTTCTACTTCCCACTATCGATTAAGTTACTAGCAATATGTTTTCACGAGGCCAATCATTTTCGCATGTCATAACAATAGATTTATATATCTCCATGGACAATGTATTCAAAGGTGGTTGTTGTGAGAAATGGGCGATTATGGAGGTGGAGGTGGATAGAAGTACAAACTATTAAATGAGCACATTCATTGCATAGATAGCTCGAGCACAGAAAAATATTATTTGTTATAAATTTGGTTTTTCATAGAAAAAGCTAATTAATGTAAGTTTGTTTGTTTTGTCTGCATTTTAATGCCAAATCCAACATGTAATAAAGTATGGTTATGGAGACAATATTCTCTCTCTATGTTCCTTGAGACTATTTCAGTGAATTATTTGGTGCTACAAAATAAGTGTACACTGTCCAAAATTAAAAGAGCTTATTTAAGAGAGCCCCTTTTATATGACTAGATATGTTCCATAACGTATGCGTGATCATTGTCGGTCTCACGAGACACCAACTTGAATTCATATTTAAATGCACACATTAATTTTGAAACATGAACCTCCCAATCACACATTTGCTTTATGCTTATATCGTTTTTAATATATGATAGATTATTTAAGGTCTTTCGTCGTTTTTCAAAATCGAAAGTTATTCACATGGATTTCAGATTGAGTTGTCGAGAAAAAGGATTCACAGAATTGGACCTGCCAACCTTCGTATCATTTTGGATAAATAAAAAATTATATGACAAAATTATTTTATTATAAAATAAAAAAATGTTTAAATTATTTATTTGTATTTATAAAATGAGTAAATTATTTTTTCTTGGTTAAGAGTTCATTTTTTTTTTAGGATATAAGTATTTGTATTTATAAAATAAATAAATTGCTTATATTTGATTAAGAGCTTATTTTTCTCCAAAATGAGACAATTAAATATTTATAGACATACATAATATAATATTATTGATATTTATAATGTATTAATTATATACATATTTAGAGGACAATATTAATAATAACTAATTTATGTATATGTATAAGATAATATTAAATATATATTATGATTAAAAACATTTAATTATTTTTAATTATTTAAGGTTATTATACTATATTGTCATGCTAGCTCAACTGGTTAAGGTGTGTGTTTCGTTTTCTAGGAGATCTGATTTCAATCTCCTTACAGTGTGTTTAATAGGGAGGAGACACTCAAAATTCCAACCATGTTAAGGGTCGGGCCCAGGTCGGGTGCGATCCATGAGTGATTTTCAGGCACTGGCCCAACAAGTGACAAACACATTTCTAACAAAAAAAAAAAAAAAATTATTATAGTATAATATTGTTATTTTACCATGTATTAATATTTATTTTATATTTTTAATAAATAAAATTATTTATGATGATGATGATGATTAATGTTCACTAGGAGCGAATTTGGTTAATCTGACCTTAAGAAGGTAAATGATTGGTTAGATTTCTTTATAATTGTATTTCTGTGTGCTCAAAAAGAGAAGATAAATGTTCCAAGATCATCATAGTTTCATTGAGTTAAAATGTTAGGAAGGTTAGATTATAAAAGACGTTGATTTTCATAACACTCTTCACATTTTGAGAATTGTCCAAAGCCCAAGTTTACTATGGAGCTCTTGAGAATTTGTTCGTATTTTAGTAATGTTGATTTTCTTTTTTACACTAGTCAAAATAGAGAGATAATGTTGATCTTCTAGATTAGGTTTGATCACCTCCTTATATTATCTTAATTTTCTTTTACCCTCGAATTGGTTATCACATCACAATTAAATCTAGTTGTAATAATATTTTTAATATTATTCTTATTATGCATAATGATCTCTTCCTTTATTCTCCAATGATTTAGTCATGGCTCGACATCTTTATGCCATCCCCATTTGAGACAAAAGTGTTTTTTTCTATAGTTGGAAGAGATTTTGGGGAGCCTATGGTCTTCCATGTTGTTTAACTCGTTCTTACACATTGGATACCTAGTCATAATCATATTCTCAATGGAAAAAAAAAAACACTCAATTCCATGAGAAGAATAAGATAGGGTGTATTAGTTTTAATTTTGAGATTATAAGTTATAAAATTATTTTGGATATGCTTTATCTTTTTTTATAATTATCTAGAGATACTACATCCCAAAACTTCACATCCACATAAAAGAAGGGCTCCATGGTAGCTTAGTCCCTCCCAAGTAGATTTAGAAATGGAAGTTATACTTGGCTTGTTATAATTATTGATGATGATGATTCGGGTGAAACATAAACAATATGCTAACAAATGAGCTAGTTTCATAGTCTTAAAAAAATCTACTTGGTTTTCCAAAAAAAATTTTGAGATTTATTTGAATATATAATTATTGTGATATGGTTAGTGAGCAGAAATTTCTTTCTCTATATAAAATAATAATGTTATAAAGATTTTATTATCCCTAGTTCTTAATACCAATTTTATTGTTAGGTTTATTATTACTGTAGTTTATAATCTTTTTCATATAGTAAAACATTTCCATTTATAATCTTTTTCATATAGTAAAACATTTCCATTTCTAAGTTTTTAGTGATATGTATATCTTAATTTTTTTTGCATTTGAATTTATTATTGTATGTCATTATTGTGGATTACATGAATTATTATTTATTGATTATATAATTAAATTATGATGTTATTTTTTTTAAAATTAGTTTAATAAAATTTCATTAATGTTATAAGACATAATTATTATTATATATTTAAATATAATAATTACGCCGAAAGGCGTATACCTATTGACAATGAACACAATTAATCAGCTTTTAATCTAAAATTCTAATCTGATGGTTAACAATTGAAGATGCTGGCATATTCTTAGTCGTCCTCCCAAATCAATGAATGTGATTTACTCTTCATAACTTCCTTGTATTTCTGAA
>ML793569.1:391831-430460 GCA_009831015.1 Picea engelmannii
TCAAAGAGTAGCCCAAGTTTGTTTCTTTTCAAACATCAGGGATAAAGGCTTGAATTAGATAGCTTGCAAGGAGAGCTCATGAAGCTCAAGCCACCACCATTTGATGGAGAGCATAAGAAGGGTGAATATGATGAAGATTGATTGTTGGACATGAGCAAATATTTTCAGCTACACAATTACTCATCAAATATGGAAGAAATAATTTCCATATATCATCTTCAAAGGAAAGCTTCCAAGTTGTGGGACCAACTAAAATAGGTCAAACATATTGATGAGAAGAAAATTTATTGGAAGTAGTTCAAGAAATAATTTCAGCATCAGTACTTTCCAAAACACTATTATGAAAAGAAGATGCAAGAATTATTTGAGCTTAAATTATGAAGCATGACCGTGGAGGAATATGAAAAAAAAAATTGGAGCTTTTGAGGTATGTAGGTTTCATTAAGGATGTGAAGGTTAAAATTAAAATTTTTTTTTAGTGAAATACCATAATTCTATAAAGATAAATTTTAGTTTGGCGAGCCCAATATTTTAGAGAAATTCATAAGGAGAGATAAATATTTGTATGAGCAGAATAAGGGAAGGCCAACTTTTCAAAAATCTCGGGATGACAAAAAAAATCAAGATGGATCAAAGGAATAAGAGATTCAAGCCACCTTTATTTAGGAGAAAATCATAGTCACATCAATACGGGAAGCAAGAAAAAGTGAACTTAGGATGACAGGTTCATTGGGAAAGAAAGCCAAGACAATAACCCATAATTATTGATTGTGGAGCTAATCATAGCTATGTACATCCTAATATGATTGAAGGATTTAAATTGAAGAGATGTAAGCATGAAAATTATTGGTTGGTTTAGCTAGACATTAGAACCAAGAGACAAATCAATGAGCTTGATAGGGATAACCCAGTGAGCATGAATTAAGACAACATGAAGGCAATTTTTAACATCATACTACTTGGGTCAATGATTGTTTGATTGTTGTGGATTGGTTGAACAAACATAATTTTTTCCTAGATTGTTACAACAAGGATTTCACATGCCTTGATGAGGAAGGGAATTTAAAGACAGTTTAAGGTATTCCAAGACCTATATCCATTAGAGATATTTTTGTATTACATTTGAAAATAAGTTTTAGAAAAGGGTGCTAAACATATGCAACACATGTAGAATATCCAACCAATGATAAGGTGTCAACTCTTAAATATTGTCCATTTATGAAGGAATATGAATGTGTTTGGGGAATTGTCAATATTTCCACCGAAGAGAGACATTGAATTTTCTATTGATTTGATCCATGGAGTAGCCTAGATGTCCAAGATTCCTTAGAGAATCAACACACTAGAGCTAAAAGAGTTGTAGATGTAGCTACAAGAGTTGTTGAAGAAGGGGTACAAATGCTAAGTTTTTCACCTTGGGGTGATTTAGTTCTTTTTTTGAAAAAAGGATGGAAATATGAGGTTGTCTATTGACTTCATACAACTGAACAAGGTTACTATAGAAAACAAGTATCATCTGCCAAGGATTGATGATATTTTTTATTAGCTGAAAGGAGAAAGGATATTTTCCAAGATTGACATAAGGTTAGGTTACCAATAGGTGAGAATCAAAGAAGAAGATACTAGTGAGACAACCTTTTAGACAAGGTATGGCTATTATGAGTTTTTAGTGGTGCCATTTGGGTTGGAAAATGCACTATATGTTTTCATGTATGATGATTGGAGTGTTCATAGATTACCAAGACAATTTCCTTTTTGTCTTCTTAGACAATATTATTATCTACTCCAAGATAGAGGTGAAGCACGAGCATCATATGAGGTTAGTTCTAAAAGGGTTGAGAGAGAATCAATTGTATTCCAAGTTCAACAAGTGCACTTTCTATCAAAGAAAAATCCACTATTTTTGCCACATTGTTTCATAGGAAGGCATAGCGGTGGATCAGGAGAAGATTGAGGCAATCAAAGGATGGCCTAAACCAAATAACATTTTAGAGGTGAGATAATTTATCGATTTATCTAGTTACTATAGAAGATTTATTAAAGGTTTCTTTAAGATTGCACACCCAATCACTTCACTACAAAAGAAAGGAATAAAAATTGAATGGACCACCAAGTGTTAAGACAATTTCCTACACTTCAAGGAATTATTAACTAGTGCATCTATTTTAAAGATTGCAGATCCAAATGAGGATTTTTTTTTTCTGCATAGAAACATGTAAAGAAAGACTTAGTGGAGTCCTTACCTAAACTGTGAATGTCATTTGCTATGAATCTAGGAAACTCAAAGAGAATGAAATAAATTATGCTACCTATGACTTGGAACTTGTAATGATTATTCATGCGCTGAAAATGTGGAGACATTTTTGCATGGGAATCAAATTCAAGTTAATAACATAACAAATTCATTTGAAATATTTGTTTGAGTTGTCAACATTAAATTCCAGACAAATTAGATGGCTGAAATTTCTCAACAAATATGACTTTGACATCAAGCACATGAGGGGAAAAAAGAATAAAGTGGTTGATGCACTTAGTAAGAGGGTGCATGAAAGAGGGTGTACATACCCATGCTACAACTATGAGTATGTACAATTCATATTTAAAAAGTAGTGTAATGTTCTCTGACCCAGATGAGGTCCATTACGTGTGGAAATACTTATAAAATCAAAATTTTCTTCTAACTAATTTCTTATATCTTACCAACTATGAATTACACACATATTTAACTATTGTTTGATATCATTAATTATATGCATCTACAACATACTCAAAATGACATGAATGGAGTTTAAATAACTCAACACAACAACATATAAATTGTTCTCAAACATATAGTTAATAGGCAACAATTAAACTCATAATGTAACATAGAAACAAGATAAAACATTTATATTTAAAAAATGGTTATGAAACCAACTGATTGGGATGGAAGTTCCACCCAACCATAGACTTGTTGTTCCAAATATTAACATAAAGTCACCCCCAAGTTGGGGCTAGCAATACACAAATGATGGTGGTCTCTCATTTTCCACTCACAATTCAAAAATCCCACATCCCACTGATATTTTCCTACAACTATCTCAATTTTCCACCATCTCTCTTCCTCTCAACCTGCCCAACCCAATGAATGTACCCCTTCACTTCTCTCATTCTATCAGGTGTCCCATTTGTTTATAAATGTCTCTTTTTCATAGGTAACTAGGAATATCTCTACTTGGAAATTCAACAGAGCTCACTACTAGGAAAGCAACAACAATCACTTGTTTTTATAGTGGAACTCTTATAGGAGTTCACTCTTCAGTATTGGAAACCTATCTCTTCATTCTTTTGCTCCAAATACACTCCAAAAATCCTCCAACATGCTCCATAATTTTCCCTCCATGGTTGCTCCAACTTGCATGCTTTTCTTCCCCCTTATCTTTTTTTTTTTTCATGTCCAACATGACTCTCCAAAAAACTATTGTAACTGTCCATACAAATTTTCTCTCTTTTCCCCCTAGAACATTTACTCCCATACTCCCCAATATTGATTATACTTCATCCCCATGCTCCCAATAACTATGGGATGTGACTTCTCACACCCACCCTCTTACATGCATTCAATGATTGGTTCTAGGAACACTTGATCAGAAAATTAGAAGGTTCATATACCAATATAAATTTTAGGAAGTGGGTTGAATGAATACAAATCAGTAATTCCCCCCTTGGACCCCTCTCTTATACACTCTTTTTGACCTTCCCCTCTCTCATGGATTAATTTAGCCCCCATTTCTTTTTGTGTCCCCTATAAGTTGGCATCACATTTTATTTATTAAAATTCAGAAATACATATTACATCACTTGGACATAGCCACACATTATATCTACATGAAGCATTAATTAAATTGAGTATTATAAAGAGGATGTTACAATCCCCCTCCCCTACAATTGTGCGTTGTCCTCGGTGCACACTATGCTAATATACATATACAATTTTACATCACAATACTTAGAAAACAAATTCCCCATTTTTTATACTCTAACAATAGTTCCAACCACAATCTCATGTTCCTATCAGCCCATTGACCCAAGGAATGCACCCCCTTCATTGTTCTCATTCCATCGGTTTGTACCATTCTTTTATCAGGGCCCCCAACACAGGTTGGATAGGACTCTGAGATGTGGTTCCAGAACTCTAGTTGTTCATAAATGGAGTCTTGCATTCTTATATTCTATTTTCTTCAAAATTGACAAAGGTTTGTGGGTATTCCTCCCACAGTTTTTCTTCGTGCTCCCATGTTGTATATTTAAGACCGTAGTAGTTCCATTGAACATTTATCAACCCTACGAATTTGTTCTTGAAAACTTTGAATTTATGGTCCAAGATGCATATTGGTTCCACCCGAAAATCTTGTTCATGTTCCACCTAGATCATAGTCCAATCAATCATGTGGTTAGGTCCATGAACACATTTATTTAATAATGATGCATTAAATACATTATGCACTCTCATGGATGTAAGTAATTCTAGCATGTATGCAACTCGTCCTATATTTTCTATAATTTCAAAAGGTCCACAATATAATGCTGCTAACTTTGGGAAACTTCCTAATCTTAGAAAACTTCTCTTTGCTTTCACTTTTAAAAATACATGTGCAACCACTTTAAAATGTCTAAAAAATATGTTCTTGTCTGAATAATTTTTCTTCCTATCCTAGGCATCCTTTAAATTATGCTTGATCTTTTCCATTTGCTCTTTCATTTTCTTCAACAAATATAGCCCGATAATAGCTTTGTCTACTAGATTATCCGAACACACTGGTGTGTTACACTTTCTACCATACAATGCTTCAAATGGAATCATTTTCAATGAGTCTTGATACCCATTATTGTAGGAAAAATCCACTAAGTGGATATAATGCTCCCACTTTGATGGCTGGTCCATTACATACATTCTGAGCATTTCCTCAATTGATCATCTTTGTCTTCCCATCGGACTCTGGGTGATATGTTGTACTAAGATTTATATTTTTCCCAAATCCTTTGAACAAACCTTTTCAAAAATTGGATATAAAATTTGGATATTTGTCTACAACTATTTTCTTAAGCATTCCATGTAACCTGACAACCTCCTTCATGTAGATTTCTACAATATTTGTTGCCTTCTGTGTAGTATTTACTGGAATAAAATGTGTTTCCTTAGTTAATTTATCCACCACCACCATCATGGAATCATGTTGCTTCACTCTTTTGGGAAGCTTAGTAATAAAATCAATTGTAACTACTTCCCACTTCCATTATAGAATGAGAAATGGCTGTAACAACCTCGCTGGATGTCTATGTTTGGTTTTCACTTTCTGACACTTTAGACATTTGGATATGTAATTAGATACTTTTTTATTCATTATGGGCCTAAAATATTGGCTTCTCACAATTGCAATTGATTTATGATATCATGGGTGACCAACATATGACACATTGTGCATTTTCCTCGTCACTGTATTTTTCATCTCATTGGAATTTGACACACACACTTTTCCTTTATACATGAGAATTCCATCTTCTTTTAGCTCAAAGTATTTAAATTTACATTATAGATTTCCTTCTTGTGATGTTTATTTTATTTCCAAATAGTGTTCATCTGAATTTGTTGCTGCAATAATTTTATCTTTCAGATTATTCCTATACATGTTGATGGCTGCAATATGCATCTCATGTTCTCTCTGCTAAGTGTATAAGTCACTTTGTTTTCCTTTCCTTTTATATACTTAATTTCAAAGTCATATTCACCCAAAAGTTGAATCCATCTAGTTGTTTGGCATTTGATGTTGGTTGTCCAAACAAATGTTTCATACCACAATGGTATGTCCTAAGCTCAAATTTCCTCTCCATGAGGTAATGTCTCCACACTTTTAATGCATGAATAATGGAAGGTAATTCTATATCATGGGTGGCATAATTATTCTCATGCTCTTTTAATTTTCTTGATACATAGCATACCACATGATCTTTTTGTGTGAGGACTCCACCAAGCCCTTCCTTGCATGCATCAGTACACACAACACAATATTCATATGGGTCTGCAATCTTCAATATTGGTATACTGGTCAAAATGTCTTTCAGCTATTGAAATCTCTCTTCACATTTGGAATTCCATTCAAATTCACTCCCTTCTTTTGCAAAGAAGTGATTGGGATTGCAACTTTTAAAAAAACTTTTATGAATCTTCAGTAATAACTATAAAGAACCATAAATGATCTAGACTTTGTGAAATTTCTTAGTGCTAGTCATACTCTAATGGATTCTATCTTCCCAAGATCAACTGCTATCCCATCGGCTAAAATAATATGACCCTAATAATGATTCTTCCTTTGATAAAAGTTGCACTTAGCTTGGCATACAACTTATGCTCTCTTAAAACTTGAAACACCATTCTTAAATGATGTTCATGTTCCTCTTTTGTCATTTAAGGGATTAGTATATCATCTAGGAACACAATTACAAACTTATCTAGGTACTCCCTAAACACTCCATTCATCGGGCACATGAAAATTGTCAGTGGATTTGATAGCTCAAATGGCACTACCGTGAATTCATAATACCCATATATTGTCCTAAATGTTGTCTTGTTGATATCTTCTTATTTTATCCTCACTTGATGATAACCCGATCTCAAGTGAATCTTGAAAAATATACTTGCACCTTTCAGCTGATCAAAGAAATCATCAATCCTTGGCAGAGGATATTTTTTCTTTATGGTGACCTTATTTAGCTGTTTGAAATTAATACACAAACTTAAGGTTCCATATTTCTTCTTCACAAAGGGAAATAGGGCACCCCAAGGTGACACACTCTGGAGTATATACCCCTTCTTTAACAACTATTCAAGCTACATCAACAACTCTTTCAACTATTGTGTGCCCATTCTATAAGGTGTCTTGGACATTGGGGCATCTCCTGGCACCAAATCAATAGATAAATCAATGTATTTCTTTGGTGGAAGTCCTGGGATTTCCCCAAAGACATATTCAAAATCCCTCAATATCGGATCGTATTCATTGCTTGTCATTTTATCTTTGGATTCCTCTTCCATATGGGCTAAAAAAATATGACATCCCTTAATAAAAATATTTTTCAAATGTGTAGCTAGAATCTCTCTAACAACTACAACTCTTGGAATGCCTTGAACCTTTCCTTGCTTCCCTTCTTCATCAAGACATCTGATTGTGTTGTTGTAAAAATCTAATACAACATGGTGCTTTTCCAACTAATCCATGTCAATTAGACAATCATATGAACCTAATGGTATGATGTTTACATCTACCTTTGTGTTGAGTTGATTAATGTCTATTGGAAAATATTTAACTAGCTCGTTGATTTTCCTCTTAGCCCCTGTGGTTAATTAAGCTAACCAATATTTCTTGTGCTTGCTCCTTTGCAAGTGAAATATTTCAACAATGTTACAGTTTATGTGACTATGGACAACTAAATAATCAATTAAAATTATTATGGGTTGGTTATCAATCTTACCTTCCACTTCAATCATGGGGGATTGATATTATGCTTGCTTGTTTCTCAAGGCTGCACAAATCCTTGGCATGTTCCCTCCCATGTATTTAATTGTTTCATCCTCCTAAATGTTGCGTACATTCATCATTCTCTCTTCTTTGTGATGGTAGTCCTTATATATGTGATTTCCCTCACATCCCCAACATTGTACAAGATGTTACCATGGCTTGTTCCCAAATTAATCTATAGTCTCATGCTCATTTTGGGTTGACTAACCCTATTTATTTTCTTGGGAGTTTTTCTTGAAAAAGGGTGGCTTAAAAACTTTCTGCCTTTGATACATTTTACCTTCATCTTGTCATTCCAAGATTTTTGGAAAACTAGCCTTCCTTTGCTCTCCTCATAAATATGTTTTTCTCTCCTTATGGCCTCCTCCAAAGTCCTGGGATTATCATATTATATATTGTCATTGTAGAAAGAGGGTAACCCACTCAAAAAAAATTGGATTTTAACTTTATTATCTTTTATGAAGTCAAAATACTTCAACATTAATTCAAAGAATATCTTCTCATATTCATCCATTGTCATGCTTCTCAATTTGAGCTCAAAGATATATTTCATCTTCCTTTCATAATAATTCTTGGACAAATATTTCTCTTGGGAATATAATTTGAACCGCACCCATGAGATCTTCTTATCTTCAAGGTGCTTGGCTTGCTTAATCTAATCCCACCACATAGTTGTCTTTCCTTGAAAGTGGTAGGTTGTAATTCTAGATTATACCTGATACAGATTTATGAGAGGAACGAAATGAAGAACAAACTGAATACAATAACACAGAGATATGAAGAACAACAAAAAATATCCACTAAAAAGTAACTTCTATTGAATAAATAAAATAAGATGAAACTGTAAAACTGCAGAACTAAAAAAAACTTGCTCGAATGGTGGTAGCTATCTCTGAGAAGAGATGTGGCTTTTGCGCTCATCCATCTGAATAACATGATTACAATGAGGCTCCAGATTCCTTTTTAACGCTACTCATGAATTCCAAAACTTTAGACATAAAAAAACATAAACCTAGGAGATGAAACCCCAAAAGTTATGTGGGCCCCGATGGGTAAGTTGGTACCTCAACTTCCCAGAGTCGTAACTTTTACATCCAACCTCTGTATTAGGCGCGTGATAGCCTGTTGGAAATGTATTTTCAAGAAATACACATTATGCCATCAAAATTTGACTCTGCCTATAGTTTGACTGTGGCAAGCTAAAAAACACTGTTTAGGGCCCCAAAATGGCCCTGAAAGTACAAAAAGATGTACTGACATGAAAAATTCCAAATTAATCCAGTTGGATTATGTGGGCGGCCACCAATATCCACATGGAAGCTATGTAGGGATTCAAACAACCCTGGAAGTGTAGAACCCACAACTACAAAGAATTACAAAAGAACGTGTTGAACTAAAAATTGTTAAGAGGAGCTAGTTGGAATAGGTGGATGGCTACCAATATCCACCTAGATCAGTCCTCCCCCCTTAGGAAGTAATGGTATCCATTGTTTTGAGTGCCCCCATTTATCCAAATGGATATCGGTGGCCACCCACCTTTTACAACTGGCTCAAAACAATTTTCTGACAATTTTGGCAATTTACTATTTTTAGCAGTTTTAACTTCCAGGGCCATTTTGAGGGCCTAAATGAAGGTTTTTAGAGATACAGATTCTAAATGATATCCAAAGGAATGATTGATCCCCCAACATGAATCTCCTCGATCATACCTTTCCAACGGGCTATCACACGCCTAAAATAGAGATCGTATGTAAAAGTTACGACCCCGGGAAGTTGATGTACTAACTTACCCAAACGGGGCCCACGCGACTTTTGGCGTTTCATCCCCTAGGGTTAGGTTTTTGGATGTCTAGGGTTTTTTTCATTCCTGTTTATTGTAAAAATTCCTTGATAGCCTCATTGTAATCATCTTCTTGCGAATGCGCGCATCCATCGCATCTCTTCTCAGAGATAAGCTGCCACCATTCCAGTAAGCTTGTTTTCGCTACATTTTACAGTTTCAACTTATTTCGTTATTGAATAGAAACCAATTTTACTGTATCTCTATTATTTTGTGTTAAGAACCTGTTAATAATTTGTATTCATTTCGTTCTACTCATAAATCCATATCAATGGTATCAGAGCAGGCTATTCTTGATCATTTTTTTTTAGTGCATGTCCCCGACGAGGTCCAAGTATAACAAGTTGGGTCTTGAGCTTGTCTCTCTTGAGGAAAATCACTCTCGCACACCCAAGAAACCCTCAATGGCAGAAGAAAAAAAAATCAATGGAGCAGACGATCCTATCAATATGTTGCTTGAGCAAGCTCTCATGTGACAGAGGGACGAAATGATGGAGAATTTTGCCCACATCCTTCAATGCATGCCGATAGCAACAGGCGCATATTCATCAAGCGACCACTTTGGAGGCACCTCACCTTTTAAGGTACAAGTTAATTTTGATATTCTTGTATTTGAAGGACAAATAGATGCAGAATCCCTAGACAAATGGTTAAATATGCTAGAAGGTTATTTCTCTGTTCACAATTTTTTCGACAGAGAAAATATCACCTTCGCACTCCTTAAATCTCTCCCCCATGTCAAACATTGGTGGGAAACTTACTAGGAGCAAAGTTCCACAGAGGAGTCTAGAATATATGGGGTCGAGCCCACTTGAGATTTTTTTGTGGATGCGGTAAAGGAGCAGTATTACCTTGTTGGCAACTATGAGGACCAGTACATGAGATGGACCACACTGCGACAAGAGAGGGGCCAAGAAGTTTCGGAGTTCACCAATACCTTCCATACCTTGCGCACCAAGCTGGGTATCAAAGAATCCGAATGACATTTGGTTCTGAAATACCGTGGGGCTCAACATAGATACATCCAAGATGAAATGGATTTTCTGGACATCTCATTACTTGGTGTTGCTTATTGATATGCTGTTAAAATCGAGAAGAAATTTAAGCACCAGAACAAATGGGAGTTCGGGTCTACAAATCCACAACAACCAAAGTATGGCAAAGACGACCCTAACAAATAGTCTCCCGAAAACCTTTCCAAGCCATAGGAAAATAAGGGTCATGGAAAACAAAGAAGGACACCGGAAAATGGTGTGATTTCCACAAAATCCCCTGGCACAACACCGATGAATGTCGCTCAAAACAGTCATTGGTGGCTGATATCAAAGACAAGGACCCGAACCCTGATTCAAAATCTGATTTTGAAAATACTGGTAAATGACATATCATTGATGCAGACCCCACTACTATTTTCGCGACCACAACAATTCAACCAGAAGAACCAATAGATCCTGAAGAGGGCAAGTGCCTTTTTCATTCACAAATGTGGGTGAAGGCGATCTCGTTGCATTTTATTATTGATAGCGGAAGCCAAAAGAACCTCATCTCAGCAGAGGTCGTCAAACAGTTGGGATTGTCGACAACACCACACCCACAGTCATACAACATCAGGTGGCTTCACCAAGGAAAAGATCTTCGTGTCAACCAACAATGTCGATTGTCATACGACATCTAGACCTTCAAGGATGAGGTATTATGTGATGTTGCCCCACTGGATGTTTGTGATGTTCTCTTGGGCCAACCATATATGTGGAAGCGCCATGTTGTTTATGAGTCTCAACCTCACAGTGTCATTGTTTCTTTGGGGGGTCATCTCTACAGAATACCGAAGGTAGTTCTAACTACTGTTCCACCTAAAAAGTGCCGCAAGGTAGTATCTCATACTACAAAATTCATCTTCTTCACAATCTGTTCAAAAGGGGAACAAAGGACACTGCAACCACTATAGCCTCGCCCCAAGAACCTTCTATCCAACAGAAGTAGGTCGAAAAGGTTGCAACAAAGCAAAAATATTCCTTCTTCACACCTTCCTCTCATGTAGCTCGACTTGTTGAACAACCTCAACCTCAATAGGTTCATGATAGACTTCCACAAACTGAGCAGTGTGACGTCTCCAGCAAGGCAAGTATCTCACTAAGATTTAGATTCAGTAAACGCTTTTTCTTCTCCCGCGGGAACTCAACACAATGTATACCATTTCTTCCTAAGGAGGGAGGATTGATCCAGATGGATATCGGTGGCCACTCACCTTTTCCAACTGGCTCAAAATTGTTTTTTGGAAATTTTGGCAATTTACTATTTTTAGCAGTTTTAACTTCCGGGGCCATTTTGAGGGCCTAAATGAAGGTTTTTCAAGATATAGCTTCTCAATGATAACCAAAGGCATGATTGAGCCCCCAAAATGAATCTCCTCGATGATACCTTTCCAACGGGCTATCACACGCCTAAAAAACGATCGTATGCAAAAGTTACGACCCCGAGAAGTTGATGTACTAACTTACCCAAACGAGGCCCACGTGACTTTTGGCGTTTCATCTCCTAGGGTTAGGTTTTTGGATGTCTAGGGTTTTTGGAATTCATGTTTATTGTAAAAAGGCCTTGAGAGACTCATTGTAATCATCTTCTGGCAAATGAGAGTAGCTGTCACATCTCTTCTCAGAGATAAGTTGCCACCATTCTAGCGAGTCTTTCACTCTGTATTTTTACAGTCTCTGTACATTTCTTTCATTAATAGAAATTGTGTATTATTGTATATCTGTGTTTATGGTTTCATCTCTGATACATTTCTGTTATATTATTGGATATATGCGATAACTCTGTGCATTTCTTTATTATATCTATGCTCTCATTTCGTGCCGAAAATAATCCGGATCACCCATCAGGTGAGGAATGTTTTGCTGAATTTGGCTTCAGGTGAGCCACTTGCCTTGGTGCAGGAGTTTCCCTGCCTTGACAACCTGATAAAGTTGGATCCTCTGCTGGCGAGTTCCCTTGACCTATGTGTCCACTATATGATCAGTGGATTCTTGTTCCATGTAGTCAGGGTTGATATCTCTTGGTGTCAATTGTTCTGCGATCTTTGAGGTGTCCAATATCGATGGAAAATATAGTCGAAGGAGGTTCACATTGAACATTGGGTGCAAGCGAGGGAGGGGGGGAGTGTTGAGCTCAAAAGCATTGTCATCCATATCCTTGGAGATAGTGTAAGGCCCATAGAGAAGTGGACAGAGCTTCTGATGGGGCCCTGTAAGGAGTTATTTATGCAAATGTAACCAGACCTTATCTCCCACCTGAAACTTGTGTGGTACCTGGTGTTGATCTTGGCGCTGCTTGTACTTAGCATTGGCTTTCTGAAAAATCTCATGGACCTGTTGGCATATGTGTTGAATCTTCTCAATGAATCTGGTGGCTTTGTTGGCCTCAGATTGAACATGGGAAGAATCTGTTTGTGTGGTTGTATGAGGTAGTGCAACATCAATGGGACCCAAGGGTTGGAATCCTAGCCCCACCTGAAAGGGGCTATGGTTGGTGGAGCTATGGAGATCCCTATTGTATTTGTGTTGAAAATAAGGAAGACTCTCATCCCATGTACGCAGATGCTTAGAGTTATACATGCAGAGGATGTGAACAATCGTCTGATTGATGACCTATGTTTGACCATCGATTTGAGGGTGGAAGGTAGTGGATTTAGTGAGCTTGGTGTCCAACAGTGACCAGAGACTCGACCAAAATGTGTTGAGGAACCTGTTGTCCCAATCATAGATGATGGTCCTTGGTATCCCAAAATGGACCCACACTTGTTCAAAGAAGAGCTTGGAAGTATCTGTCGTTGTGATTCTCTTCTTGTAGGCTGTGAGAATGACCATCTTCAAAAACTGATCAACCACCACAAATACACAATCATTGCCTTTCTTGGTGGATGAAAGAACAAAAATTTAATCCATCGAGATGGATTCCCAAAGCCTCTCGGGAGTAGAAAGAGGGGTTTATAAGCCTTTCATCTTGATGGATGGCTTGGAAATGGCACAGGAAATGCAAGATCTGATATACTTGCTGACGTCCTATTGAAGTTTTGGCCAATAATTTTTTTTTTGTAGAACGACCACAGTTTTCTCCACGCCAAAATGTATTTCCATTCGACTGTAGTGAGCCTCCCAAATTATATTTCCATGCTCGCTTGCAGGAACACAGAGATGGCCCAAATGACATAACAGTCCATCTTGAATGTGAAAATCGGTGACATTCATGCTTGTACCCAAGAGATTATAGGTGGTGGCGAAGTCAGGATCTCGCTGATAAAGTTGGGGCCACTTAGATGCCTCATGCCCACAGGAATGGAGAACGGTGGTGAGTGCAGCCATAGGAGGTCGACTAAGGCAGTCATTGACACAATTTGTGCTCCATGTCTTATACTTGATGTTGAGATGGAATTGTTTCAGGTATGTGGACTACTTCTGATGGTGGTCATTCTGCAACTTCCCTTATGTTTGTATGAACTGCAAAGGCTTGTGATCAATGTGGATGATTGTCTCCTTTCCTAGAATGTAATGTTTCCATTGACGACAAGATTTCACAATGGAATACTTTTCCTTGTCATAGGTGGGGTATTTCTGGATAGTATCTGAGAGTGTCTCACTATGGTATGTTATTGGATGATTGTGATAAGTGAGAAATGCGCCTACAGCATAGTCAGATGCATCAGTCTCAATCTCGAACGGTTATTGAATACCGGGTAAGGAGAGTACTGGATCTGAGCATAAGTGATGCTTCAAATCATCAAATTCTCGTTGTTATGCCTTCCCCCATGAGAAATTTTCCCTACCACTGCCCTTGGTCACTTGGCTGAGGTCCCATGCAATATGGGAGAATCTCAACATGAACCATCAGTAGAAGTTGGCAAGTCCCAAGAAGCTTCGAAGTTCGGTTAGTGTGGTCAGGGCTATCCAATCACAGATGACTTGGATATTAGATGGATACACATGTACCACATGCTCATCAACAATATATCCCAAGTATTGGACCCTGTTCATGCCAAAGGATCATTTTTCCAAGTTGGAATATAGATTTTTCTACTGCAAAGTGCTCAAAACCTGCTGAATATGCTACATGTGCTCCTCCCAAGTTCTACTGAAGATAAGGATGTCATCCAGATATACCACCACAAAAGAGTTGGTGAAGGGTCTCAATACATCATCCATCAACCTCATGAAAGTGGTTGGTGCATTTTTTAAGCCAAAGGGCATGACCAACCATTCAAAGAGACCTTCTTTAGATTTGAAAGTTGTCTTCCATACATTAGTCGGTTCGATGGGAACTTGGTGGTAGCTATACTTTATGTCAACATTGTTGAAGAACTTTTCCCCCTTGAGTTGTTCAAGAAGATCATCAATTCAGGGAATTAGGTATGGGTTCCTGACTTTGATTTTGTTTAATTCTCTATAATCAATGCAGAGTTGCCAGGTACCATATTTCTTCTGCACAAGTACAATCGGGCTTCCGCAAGGGGAGGAGTTGGGTCTGATGTTCCCTTTTTGAAGAAACTCTTGGATATGACGCTTGATTTCTTCATTTTCCATCAACGAGCGACGATAGACTAGTCCATTAGGTAGAGGTGCATCGGGGGTTATATCAATTGGATGCTTGACTTGGCAGTGCGTTGGTACCCTGGTGGGTGACGAGAAGATGTATTTGTACTCTTCCACGATCCCATCCACTTGCTTCTGCTGCAAAGAGAGGCTCTGTGTAGAGGCCATGGATGTGGCAACGACCTTTTGCTTACTGTGAACAAAGATCACAAAAAGGACGAACTTCCTAGTCTGTCAAATGACCTTACTGCATTTCTTAGATAGATTAAATAAATAGAGGTAGGTGACGCTACCTCTGGTATCCTGTACAATTTTCTACCCAAATTAATAATAACACTGTGGGGTCTAGACTCATACATAGCATGTCGATTCCAAAAATATGGTTAAAATAACATCACAAACTTCAAGGGGAGAAATATCACACAATACATCGTCTTTGAAGGGCTTGATGTTGTAGGGCAGACGACATTGTTGGCTGACACAAAGATCTCTTCCTTGGAAAATCTAGCTGATGGTGTAGGGCTGTGAGTGTGGTGTCATCGACATGTCCAACCACATGACAACCTCTGATGAGACTAGGTTCTTCTGACTATCTCCATCGATAATGAAATCAAGAGGACCCCCCTTTACCCACATCTATTAGTAAAAGAGGCGTTCCCCTTCCTCTGGTTCTCTTGGCTATACTTTGGTGGTAGCGATAGTGGAGTTGGGTTGGACATCGATAATCAGCTTCCCTCCTTCTGGATTTGATTCGGAGCCAGAATCTGCCTCTGACTCAGAATCTTTTAGCTTGCCCACTAGTGACTGCTTAGAGTGACATTATCCGGTGTTGTGCCAAGGGATTTTATTGTATTCACACCACTTTCATGTGCCCTTATTCGACTTCTTATTAACCTTCTTGTGTTGCAACTTGCACTGGTTGTCCCGAGAGTGGTCATCTTTGCTTTGTCCCTTGTTTTGTGGGTTGGGGCCACCTTTTCCCTGCTTCAGATGTGAGGCATTTTCAGATCCTAACTCTTTCCTCTTTTGCTTAAATTTATGTTCGATCTTGACAACATATCTATAAGTCGCACCTAATGATGCGATGTCCAAAAATTCCATTTTTGTTTGAATGTATATATGCAAATAGCTACGGTATTTGAGAACCAGATGTCATTCAGAGTCTTTGATGCCTAATTTGGTGCATAGGGTATGGAAAATATTGGTGAAATATGGTACTGTCTGGTCCCTTTCCTGACACAGCGTGGTCCATCTTGTGTACTAGTCCTCGTAGCTTCCAACATGGTAGTATTGTTCTTTAATGACATCCATGAAGGACTTCCATGTGGGGGATACCATAAATATTGCATATTCCTCTATGGGCCTTTTGTTAGAGTAAGTATCCCACCAGTCCTTAACATGGGGGATGACCTTGAGGAGTGCAAAAGTAATATTTTCCCTGTCAGAAAAATTGTGGACCGAAAAGTACCCTTCGAGCAGATTTAGCCATTTATCTATAACATCTCCATCTATCAGTCCTTCAAATAATTGAATATAAAAATTTAATTATACCTTGAATGGGGTTGCATGGCTGCTTGATGAAGATGTGTCTCATGTGGGCAGTCGTTGAAGGATCTGTGCAAAGTTTTCTATCATTTCATTCCTTTTTCGTGCAAGAGATTCCTCGAGCAACATTTTAAAAGGATCTCCTGCTCCATCATTTTTATTCTCATCCCCCATGGGTTTTTTTTGAGCTTGGTGTGACCGATCTTGCAAATACTTGACTAGTTCGAGTCCCAACTTCTTGTACCCATATCTTGTCGGGGACATGCATGAAAAAAAATTAATGAAGAGAAGACCGCTCTGATACCACTAATCCAGATTTACGAGAGGAACAAAATGAATAACAGACTGAATACAATAACACAGAGATACGAGGAACAAAAACAGATATCTAGTGAACAATAAATTCTATTGAATAAATAAAATAGGCTGAAATTGTAAAACTGTAGAACTGAAAACAACTTGCTCGAATGATGGTAGCTATATCTAAGAAGAGATGTGGTTGCTACATGCATCCGTCTGAAAAAAATGATTACAATGAGGCTCTAGAGGCATTTTTAACATTACTCTTGAATTTCAAAACCCTAGACATCCAAAAACCTAACCCTAGGAGATGAAACGCCAAACGTTATGTGGGCCCCGATGGGTAAGTTGGTACCTCAACTTCCTAGGGTCGTAAATTTTTCATACGACCTCTGTTTTAGGCGCATGATAGCTCGTTTGAAAGGTATTTTCGAGAATTACACATTTTTCCATAAAAATCTATCTCAATCTACAATTTTACTATGGAAAGCCAAAAAAACACTGTTTAGGGCCCCAAAATGGTCCTAGAAATATGAAAAGATGTACTGACATGAAAAATTCCAAAATAAGCTAGTTGGATTATGTGGGCGGCCACCAATATCCACCTGAAATATTTGTAGGGATTCAGACAACCCCATAAGTGTAGAACCCACAACTACAAAGAATTACAAAAGAACATGTTGAACTAAAAACTGTCAAGAGGAGACAGTTGGAATAGGTGGGTGGCTACCAATATTCACCTAGATCAATACCCTTGAAGGGTAATCATGAAGATGAAAATATTTTTTTCATTTCCAACAACGAGGCCTCTACCTCTTCTCCTTTACTGTGCTCACCATTGAAATTTGGTGGCTTGATTTTCTTGAGTTCACCTTGGAAGATGTATGCCTCGAGACTTCTCCTCTACCTCTGGATAGGAGACACTCTTGTGTTGCTCCTTTTCCTCAAAATTTCATGAGCTCTCCTAGCATATTTCTCTAGGGAATGATGGAACCTATTCATACTCCTTGACTATATGCCATTCCCATGATCATCCCTTCTGCTATGGGATCTAGATGTTGTCACTTGTCTAGCACTAGCTGCTTGTTTTGTGCCAGAGTATTTATTGGCTTGCCTCTTCAACAATTTAGGACTTTGAAGTATCTATCCCTAAGCCTTCATAATATTTTCATTATCATCCCTATATCTCTACACTTCTATCTTCAGACTTCTCATAGTTACAGGCCCCTACCTGTGCATTCTTCCATTAGATTTTGTCTCAACATTTCCCATGTTTATGTTTAGACCTCTAATATCTTCCTCATGGTTGTAATATACCAGGGCATCTTTCATAACTCCAATATTCATACAAGAACAAAATTTGTTTTCCTATACTTATAATTCTGCAAGAAATGTGAATGTAATAATTATTGTTAGAACATGCATACCATAAAACATTTCATTAATTATAATACATGTTATTTTTCATCTCAAGTTATGAAGAATACAATACACAAGTCAAAATATGATTCCTTGGACACATTCCTCTTTGAGTCATCTCTCCATCGACTGTATTCATGCCTCATTCTAAGT
Source organism: Picea engelmannii (assembly GCA_009831015.1). Taxonomy (NCBI): domain Eukaryota; kingdom Viridiplantae; phylum Streptophyta; class Pinopsida; order Pinales; family Pinaceae; genus Picea; species Picea engelmannii. The sequence continues at coordinate 410,230 of ML793569.1, forward strand.
TCTGAGTGAAAAGTTACAACATTCAAAAGATGTAATTTCCACTCAATGCTCTATTTTTACTACTATAGAAATTACTTTATTACTTTCTGAGAAATTTTCATACCCAATTCAAATTTTTGGGTGGATATATTCTTTCTCCTCGTCAAGACCTTTCCAACAACTATTTTTTTTCTCAGATCTGAGCTCTGAGTTGAAAGTTATGGTCTAAGGAAGTTTAAATTGTTTTCCCATTTTTTTCATATATGTTACATGTGTCTTCTTTATCTTCTTGCACATTGTTCAGGTACCCATATCCCAAATCTAACTCCATGGCTGAATTATATGGTTCATAATATTTCCATAGACTTCTCCTTTTCCCAAAACAAACTTTTGAGCAAGGAGTTATGCCCTATGGAAGTAAACTAGTGTTGGAATTATGTCGTTAATTGTTTCATTTGTAACTTTTTCATATGAGCTATGTTTTATGCCTAAAACAACTCATTGGAAAGCTCTCTTCAATTTATTTTAATTAAGAAGAAAAAAAATTATGTGGTGCCTTTGGTTCTTATATTTTTGAAAATTTGACCTCCTAAAAATGTTGTTTAGGGCCTCAAAATGCTTGTGCAAGTTGATGACCTTTGAAATTCATAAAATTTTATAGAAAAATGAACTATTTTACCACTATAACAATCTTTTAATATGATTTGTTCATCTAAAAAACAAGGGAAATCTCAGTTGTTGTTCTGAACTCTATCGACAATCAGTGATCCACATTTTCTTTTGGATGCACGAAACATCCTGCAAAAACTGTTGACCCAACCATTGGCCATTGACCTTTTACTTTGACAACTGACTGACCCGATCATTGGCCATCAAGCATCGACAATTTTCATTGACATATGAAACTCTTTACCAATTCAGATGAGTCTATAATCGGTCATCGACCATTTCTTGGATGATGTGGCATGACATGTGGATGCTAACATGGAATTTTGGATGATGTGGCATGACATGTGGATGCTAACATGACATGACACATCATCACCCTATTTCCTTTATCGACAATCGACAAATTCTCTTGGATGAATTGAACACTTTGCTAAATCTGTTGATCCCTGATCATCGACCTTCAGTCATCGACGATTTTTTTTGGCCAAACCAATTTTTTTTCCAAACTCGTTAATCTGATCATTGGCCAGCAACAACTTCTCATGGAAAAATTGAATACTTCACTAAATCTGCCGACGCCCGAACATTGGCCATTGGTCATCGACAATTTCTTTTAGTCAAACCAAACTCTTCACCAAACTCATTGATCTGATCATCAACCATCGGAAATTTCTCTTTGTCGATCAAAATGATTTTATGATTTCGCTAATGTAATGTTCCCTAGCCCAGTTAAAGGTCCATTATGCGTGAAATACTCATAAAAAGTTTTATGCTTACTAATTTCCTGTAGCTTATCAGCTACGAATTACATACAAATTCAAAAATTATCTGATACCATTTAATAAATGCATTTACCACATTTTAAACAAGTATGAATGAAGCTAATAAATTATTACAACATATAAATTAGTCTCATACATAGAGTTCATGCACAACAATTTATCTCATAAATACAACACATAAAGAGATAAAGAACTTATCTTTTAATTTAGTTCTGCAACCAACTACTTGGGATGGACGTTCCACCCAACCATATACTTGTCATTCAAAATATCAACAAAAATTCACCCCCAAGCTGGGGCTAGCAATCCACAAAAGAGGGTGGTCTCTTAGTTTCCACTCATAGTTCAAAAATACCACAACACATTGGTATTCTCCTATAGCTATCCCGATTTTCCACCATCTCTTTTCCTCTCAATCTGTCCAACCCAAGGAATGTACCACTTCAATAATATCAGTTCCTCGGGTGTCCCATTTATTTATCAGGGTCTCTCTGGCACAAGTAACTAGGAATCTCTCTGTTGGTAAACTCAAGGGAGCTCACTGCTAGGAAAACTACCAACACACAACAACAAACACTTGTTGTTACAGTGAAACTCACACATGAGTTCACTCTTTAGTATTGAAAATCTGACTCTTCATTATTCTACTCCAAAAATATCCAAAAATGCTCTAGCATGCTTCATAATTCTCCCTCCACGATTTCTCTAGCTCCAAGCTCTATTTATTTCTCTATGCTTGTTGTTCATGCCAAAAACATGACTATTTAAAATTTTTGTAACTTCCCATATGAATTTCCTCCCTTTGGCTTACTTTCTTAACTCACACACTTCTCCAAGTTGATTTTACTCAACCCCCATGCTCCCAATAACTATGTGATGTGATTTCTCACACCCACCCTCTTACATGCATTCAATGATTAGATTTGGGGACACTTAATAAAAAAATAGAGTTTAATACATAGTGATAAAAAAAATTCAGGAATGTGGGTAGAATTAATAAACATATGTAATCCCCCCTTGGACCCCTCTATTAGACATTCTCTTAGACCCTCCCATATCTTGTGGATTAATTCATCCCCCATCTATGTCCATGTCCCCTTAACATCTGGCATGACATTTTATTATTAAAACTTAGAAATACATTTTTCATATACATTGCTTGGCCATAGCCACACATTATATCTACAGTAACCATTAATTAAACTGGGGATTATAGCAGGTATGTTACATTCCCCCACCCCTACAATTGTACATCATCCTTGATACACACTATGATGATATATATATATATATATATATATATTATTTCTCTCAATTTGTGGACCCAAATAATGTACCCCCTTCACTGTTCTCAGACCATCAGGTTGTACCATTCATTTTTCAGGGCCCACAAAATAGGTTGGATAGGACTCTGAGACGTGGTTCCAGAACTCTAGTTGTTCAAAATGGAGTCTTGCATTCTTATATTTCGTTTTCTTCAAAATTGTCAAAACAAATTCGGTATTCTTCCCACATGTTTTCTTTATGCTCTCATGTAGAATCTTTAGGACCGTAGTAGATCCATTGAACCTTTATCATCCCTATGGATTTGTTCCTAAGCACTTTGACTTTCTGGTCCAAGATGCATATTGGTTTTATGTAGAAATCCCCTTCGTTTTCCACCTAGATCAGAATCCAATTAATTATGTTGTTAGGGTCAGACACATATTTATTTAATAATGACACATGAAATACATTATGCACTCTCATGGATGCAATAAATGCTATCATGTATGCAATTGGCCCTATCTTTTATAAGATTTCAAAAGGTCCACAATATCTTGTTGCCAACTTTGGGAAACTTCCTAATTTTAGTGAACTTCTCTTCTCCTTCACTTTTAAAAATACATGCTCGCCCACTTTAAAATATATAAAATCTCTGTTCTTGTTTACATAACTTTTCTTCTTGCCACGGGAAGCGTAATAATCTCTAAAATTCTTCTTGATCTTTGTCATTTTCTCTTCCATTTACTTCAACCAATTTGGCCCAATAATCTCTCTGTCTGTTGGATTATCCCAACTCCTAGTGTGTTACACTTAATTCCATTAACTGCTTCAAACAAGCTCATTTTTAATGAGGCTTGATACCCATTATTGTAATAAAATTAAACTAAATGAATATAATTATCCCACTTGGATGGTTGCTCCATCACATATATTCTGAGCATGTCCTCAATTATTCTCGTTTGTCCATCTGAATCTAGGTGATATGTTGTACTGAGATTTAGATTTGTTCCAAATCCTTTGAAAAAACCCTTCCAAAAATTGGATGTAAACTTTAGATCCATATCTGAAACTATTTCCTTAGGCACTCCATGTATCGTGACAACTTCCTTCATGTGGATTTCTGCAATATTTATTTTCGTGTGTGTTTTCTTCATAGAAATACAATGTGTTTCCTTAGTCAATTTATCGACCACAACCATGATGGAATCATGTTGCTTCATTTTTTGGGGTATCTTTGTAATAAAATCAACTGTAACTACTTCCCACTTCCATTCTGGAATGAGAAATGGCTGTAATAACCTAGTTGGATGCCTATGTTCGAACTTCACTTTCTGGCACTCTAGACATCTAGCTATGTAATTAGCCACTTGTTTCTTCATTTCAGGCCAAAACTATTGACTTCTTACAATCAAAATAGTTTTTTGATATCCTGTGTGCTCAATATATGGCACATTGTGCATTTATCCATCATTGGATTTTTCATCTCATTAGAATTCAACACATATACTTTACCTTTGTGCATGAGAATTCCATTGTCTTTTAGCCCAAAGTATTTAAATTTTTGTTAAAAATTACCTTGTTTTAATGTTTCTTTTATTTTCAAATATTGTTGATCTAAATTTGTTGTTGCAATAATTTTTTCTTTCATATTAGTCTTATACATGTTGATGGCTTAAATATGCATTTCATGAGCTCTCCTACTGAGTGCATCATCCACCTGATTTTCCTTGCCTTTGATGTGCTTAATCTCAAAGTCATATTCACTAAGGAATTCCAGCCATCTAGTTTGTCTAACATTTAATGTTGGTTGTCCAAAAAAATGCTTCATACCACAATGGTCTATCCTTAGCTCAAATTTCCTCCCCATGAGGCAATGCCTCCACTTTTTTAGTGCATGTACAATTGTCGCTAATTCCAAGTCATGTATAACATAATTCCTTTCATGCTATTTTAATTTTATGGACTCATAGCATACCATATGATATTTTTGTGTGAGGACTCCACCAAGCCCTTCCTTGCATGCATCAATGCACACAACAAAATATTCATTCGTTTTTGCAATATTCAATATTGGTGCACTTGTCAAAATGTCTTTCAACTACTGAAATCTCTTTTCACACTTGGGAATCCATTCAAATTTCACTTCCTTTTGCAAAGAAGTGATTGGGCTTGCAATCCTTGAAAATCATTTTATGAAACTTTGGTAATAACTGGAAATACCCATGTTACATTCTTTGGTGTTGGTCATCCTCTAATGGCCTCTATATTCTCGAGATCAACTATTGTCCCATCTGCTGAAATAATATGCCCCAAGTAGTGAATCTTCTTTTGATAAAATATGCACTTACTTAGCTTATCATACAATTTGTGTTCTCTTAAAACTTTTATCACCATTATTGAATATTTCTCATGTTCCTCCTCTGACTTAGAGTAGATGATTATATCATCTAGGAACACAATTAAAAACTTGCCCAGGTATTCCCTGAACGCTCCATTCACCAGGCACATGAAAATAACAAGGAAATTTGATACTCCAAATGGTACTACCATGAATTCATAATGCCCATATCTTTCCCTGAATGTTGTATTGTTGTTGTATTCTTCATTTATCCTCACTTGATGATAACCTAATCTAAAGTCAATATTGGAAAATATTCTTGCACCTTTTAATTGATCAAATAAATCATCAATCCTTGGAAAACGAGGTTTGTTTTATATGGTGACCTTATTCAACTATCTGAAATAAATACAAAACCTTATGGTTCCATATTTATTCTTCACAAAAAGAAATGGGGCACCCCAAAGTGACACACTTGGATGTATATATCCCTTCTTTGACAATTCTTCAAGTTGCATATGAAACTCCTTCAATTATAGTGTGCCCATCATGTATCGTTTCTTGGACAGTGGGCAACTCCTGACACCAAATCAATAGAGAAATAAATGTCTCTCTTTGGTGGAAATCCTAGGATTTCCCCAAAAACATCTTCAAAATCCATTAAGACCAAATGATCTCCAATACTTGCAACTTTATCTCTGGCTGCCTCTTTCATATGGACTACAAAAATATGACATCCCTTCCTGAAAATATTTTTCAACTATATACTTGAAATTTCTCTAACAACTATAGCTCTTGTAATGCCTTGAACCTTGCCTTTCTTCCCTTCTTCATCAAGACATGTGATTGTCTTATTGTAACAATTTAGGAAATAATGATGTTTTTCCAACCAATCCATGCCAATTAGACAATCATATAAACCCAATGGAATGATGTTCACATCTACCTTTTCCCCGATTCCATTCATGTTTATTAGGACAATCTTTAACTAGCTCATTGATCCTCCTCTTAGCCCCTGTGGCTAATTGAAATAACCAAAATTTCTTATGCTTACTCATTTGCAACTGAAATATTTCAACATTGTTAGAGTTTATGTAACTATGGCTAGATCCAAAATCAATTAAAATTGTTATAGGATGGTTATCAATCTTACCTTCCACTTCAATCACGGGGGATTGATATTTGTCTTGCTTGTTTTTCCAAGGCTGCATAAATTATTGGAATGTGTCATCCCATTATTTCCACTGTTTTAGTCTTGAATGTTGTGGAAAGTACCCATTCTTTATTATTTGTGAGGGAAGTCCCTATATAAGTTATTTCCCTCACATCCCCAACATTGTACATGCAACTGCCTCGACATTTTCCCAAATGAATCTTCAGTCTTGTGCTCATTTTGGATTGACTGACCTTGTTGATTTGCTTGAGATTTTTTCTTGAAAAAGGGTGGCTTAAAACCTTTATAACTTTGATCATTTTTACCCTTCATCTTGTCATTCCAATCTTTTTATAAAATTGGCCTTCCTCTGCTTTGCTCATAAATATGATTTTCTCTCCTTATGGATTCCTCCAAAGTATTTGGGTTATCATATTGTATCTTGTCATTGTAAAAGGAGGGTAACCCACTTAGAAAACTTTTTATTTTGAATTTTTCATCCTGTATGAAGTCAACATACTTCAACAATTCAAAGAACCTCTTCTCATATTTATCCATTGTCATGCTTCCCAACTTGAGTTCAAAGAGATCTTTCATCTTCCTTTCATAATAATGCTTAGACACACATTTCTCTTGGAAATATTATTTCAATTGCCTCTATGAGATCCTATTTTCATCAAGGTGATTTGCTTCTCAAGTCGATCCCACCACATGGTTTCCTTTCCTTGCAAGTGGTAGGTTGCAATTGTAGCTTCTACCCAAGAAGGGTAATCATGTAGCTAGAAATATTTCTTCATTTCCAACAACCAGACCCTAGCCTCTTCTCCTTTCCTATCCTCACCATTGAAAGTTGGTGACTTGGTTTTCCTGAGTTAACCTTGCAATATGTCTACTAGTTCATGCATTGTCCTTTGACTCCTAATAGGAGACACATTTGGGATGCTCCCTAGACCTAAAATTGCATGAGTTATCCTAGTGAATTTCCTTGGATAATTATGGTTCCTTCTCATTCTTTTTGACTTCATGTCATTCCCATGTTCTTCAGTTCTTCTATGGAATATGGATTCTATCACTTGTCTAGCACCAACTACTTGCTTAGTGCCAGCGTATTTTTTAACTTTCTTGTACAACATATTTAGATTCTGAAATATCTCTTCCCGAGCCTTCAGAATCCTCTCATTATCTTCCCTATGGATTTGCACTTCCCTATGTAGGCTCCTCATAGTGACATGCTCCTGCATGTCTCTCCTTCCATTAGACTATGTCTCAACATCTCCCATGCTGACATGCATACCTTTGATATCTTCCTCATGGCTGCAATATCCTTGAGAATATTCCATAACTCCAATCCTCATATAAGAACCAAAGTTATTTTCATGTACTTATAGTTTTGTAAGAAATGTGCATGTAATAATTATTTTTAGAATATGCATAACATAAAACATTTCATCAATTATAATACATGTTATTCTTCATCCCAATTTATGAAGGAAACGATGCATTGAGTCAAAAAATAATTCCCTTATATACATTCCTCTATGAAACAAATATCCAATGACTATACTCATGCCTCATTCTGAGTTTTGAGCGAAAAGTCACAACATTTATAGGTTTCAATTTTCCCACTCACTTATTGTTGTAGAATTTAATTTATTTCTTTTTAATAAAATTTTAACACCCAATTAAAAATTCTGGGTGGATAAATGTCTTCTCCTCCTCAATACATTTCCAACAATTATTCATTTTATCAAATCTGAGTTCTGATATGAAAGTTATGGTCCAGAGAAGTTTTAGATTTTTTTCCCATTTTATCCTTGTATGTTATAGGTGTCTTCTTTCTCTTCATGCATATTTTTACATACCGAGATCCAAAATATAGCTCCATGGTTGTATTCTTTGGTTCATAATATTTCCATAGACTTCTCTTGTTCCCCAAACAAGCTTCTGAGAAAGGAGTTATTCCCTCTAGAAGTAAATCCGTGCTGAAATTTTACCTTAATTGTTTTAGCAGTTACTTTCTATTACAACATTTGTTTTGCACCTGGAGTAGGTCATTGGATAACTTTCTCTGAGTTATTTTATTTAAGATGCAAAGACAAAGTGTACCAAAAATGTAAACCCTGTTCCAAAAAGGTACACTTATTCTTGTGGGTTTTGATTTCCTAAAATCATCATTTAGGGCCTCAAAATTTCCATGCAAGTTTAAGACCTTCAAAAATATGAAAAAATCATAGAAAATTTATTGTTTTACTATTATAATAGCCCTTTAAATCTGAGCCATCAATCTCAAATTGGGTGAAATATGATCCATTTATCCGTTATACATTTCCAAACCCCGATAATAAATATCCACCATCAATCAACATCTCAAAGTAATATGGACCGTTGATCTGAGCTCCATCAGTGATCGGTAATCAACTTTTTCCTTTGGACACATACAACACTTTTCCAAAACTATTGACCTGGCAGTTGACCATCAACCTTTTTACTTGGAAACCTATTGTAATATATCGCTAAATCGACTGACCCGATCATTAGCCATTGACCATTGATGATTTTCGTTGGCGGATGAAACTTTTTACTAATTAGACTGACCCGATCATTGACCATCAACCATTTCTATTGGCATAAAAAAAAACTTCTCCAATTCGGCTGAACCAACCATTGGCCATCGACCATTTCTTGGTTGAAGTGGCATGAAACGTGGATTCTGGCGTGGCATGCCACATAGACTTTATCATGGCACTCTGGTTGACATGGCATGACACATGGATGCTGACATGGCATGACATATCATCACCCTCTTCCCTTCATTGATCAACAACTTCTTTTGGATGAACTAACACCTCTCTGAATCAGTCGACCCCACCATTGGCCATTGATAATCAGATATTTCCTTTGGACACACAGAAACTTCCGTCGAATTCTACTGATGCTTGACCATCGACCATTAGTCATTGATGATTTCCTTTGGATGAACCGAACTTTTTGCCAAACTCGTCGATTCAATCATCGACCATTGACGAATTCTCTTGGGGAAATTTAACACTTAGAAATTTTTGACCAAATCCCCAATGAGTCTACTCTGTTTATCTACCATTCAAAATGATCTCGGTCGTCGATCCATCAAACATTTCCCAACTCTGTCGACAAACCTCAACTGTTGATCTTATCCATTTCCCAAACCCCCGAAAATGAATCTCGATTGTCGATTATGTAACTTCACCATTCTAAAAAGATGAATCCTATCCATCAATTCTCTCCTTTTTTCAAACACTAAAAATAGATCTTGGCCGCTGATTTTTCCATTTTTCATAACTGCAAAAACTTTATAAGTTTTTTAAATTTATCAAGGATGAATCTGGGTCATTGATCTCGGAATCAAACGTGATCTCAGTCATCAATTCATCAAACTCTACCCAATTCTACAATGACCATTAAAACATGAATTTGAACTTTTAGGTTGAATTCATCTCGGCAACTCTGCATATTGATGCCCTGTATCATCTTTTCAACAGTTCTGAGGCATTTATACTTGAATTTGATCACAAATTTGGGAGTTTCACTATGATTTTCTTTGTTTTTCCCCAAATTTTTCCCAGAACAAAATATGTGACAACAAATTTCCCAAATTCACACTATTTCTTGGTCCATATGGGTCCAGTGTTTGAATCAAAATCTTTGATACCATAATTTAACATCCCCCAGCTTAGTTGAGGTCCATACCATGCAAAATACTCATAAAAATTGAAATTTTATGCTAACTAATTTTTTGTATCTTATCAACTATGAATTACATATAGATTTAAATACCATTTAGTAAATGCATATACAACATTGTAAACAAGCACAAATGTAGCTAATAACTTAGTAAAACATCATATAAATCAGTTTCATACACAGAGTTCATGCACACCAATTTATCTCATAAATACACCAATTAAAAGATAAAACACTTATCTTTTAATTCAGTTATGCAACTAGCTGCTTAGGACAGACGTTCCATCGAACCAAAGAATTTTTGTTCCAAATAGAAACAAAAATTCACCCACAAGTTGGGGCTATCAATCCACAAAAGAGGGTGGTCTCTCATTGTCCACTCACAGTTCAAAAATACCAAAACCCATTGGTATTCTCCTATAACTATCCTGATTTTCCATAAGATATATTCCTCTCAACATTCCCAACCCAAGGAATGTACCGCAACCTAAGGAATGTACCCCTTCCCTTTGGTGTCCCATTTGTTTATCAGGGTCTCTCTGGAACAGGTAACCAAGAATCTCTCTATTGGAAAACTCAAGGGAGCTCATTGTTAGGAAAACCTGGCTCTTTAATATTATTCTCCAAAATGCTCCAAAAATGCTCTAGCATGCTCAAGAATTCACCCTCCATGGTTTCTCTAGATCCAAGCTCTCTTTCTTTCTGTTTTCTTGTTGTTCATGCCAAAAACATGACTATCTAAAACTGTTGTAACTACCCATAAGTATTTCCTCCCTTTGGCTTACTTGTTTGAATCACACACTTCCCCAAGCTGATTGTACTCAACCCCCATGCTCCCAATAACTATGGGATGTAACGTATCACACCCACCCTCTTACATACATTCAATGATTAGTTGTGGGGACACTCAATAAAAAAAAAGAGTTTAATACATAATGGTAATAAAAATTCAGGAGTGTGGGTAGAATTAATAGACATGGGTAATTCCCCCTTAGACCCCTCTATTAGACATTATATTAGATCCTCCCCTCTCTTGTGGATTAATTTATACCTCATCATTTTCCATGTCCCCTTAGCAACTTCCATCACCTTTTATTATTAAAACTTAGAAATACATTTTTCATATACATCGTTTGGTCGTAGCCTCACGTTCTATCTACATTAACCATTAATTAAACTTGGGATTATAGTGATCATGTTACAACCGACCTCTAGTCATTGGCCATCAAAAAATTCTTTTGGCGAACTCCAACACTTATAAATTTTCGAGCAAATATTGGATGAGTCTGGGCTGTCGATCTTCCATTTAGAATAATCTTGACCGTTGATCTGCTCCAACTACCAAATGACCGAAAATGAATCTAGAAAGTTGATTTGTCTCATTTCCCCAACTATCGAAAATGAATTTCGGCCATCAATCTACTAGACCTTTCCACATTCTGAAAAATCTTATAAGTTTTTAATTCAAATTACAAAAAATCTTGATCGTTGATCTCAAAATCAAACACAATCTTGGTCGTCGATCCATCAAACTTTGCCTAATTATTCAACAACCATTAAAACATGAATTTCATCCTTCCAGGTCAAATTTTAACTCTGCAACTCTGCATATTGATGCCCTGTATCTTCTATTCGACAATTCTAAGGAATTTACACTTGAATTTTCTCACGAATTAGGGGATTTCATTTTAATTTTCTCCATTTCCCCCCAAATTCGTCACATATTGAAATATGTAACAACAATTTTTCTCAAATTCACACTAGTTCTTGGCCCATACAAGTCCTGTGTTTGAACCAGAAGCTTTGATACCATAATATAACATTCCCCAGCCCAGCTGAGGTCCATTACGTGCATAAATACTCATAAAATTAAAAAAAATTGCTTACTAATTTCCTATAGCTTACCAACTACGAATTACACACATATTTAACTATTGTTTGATACCATTAATTAGATGCATCTACAAAATGATAAAAACGACATGAAGGCAGTTTAAATAACTTAGCATAGAAACATATAAATTGTTCTCAAACAAAAAGTTAATACACAACAATTCAACTCATAATACAATAAAGAAACAAGATAAAACACTCATATTTTAAAAATAGTTGTGCAACCAGTTGCTTAGGATGGATGTTCCAACCAACCATATATTTTTTGTTCCAAATCTAAAAAACAATTCACCCCCAAGTTAGGGATAGCAATCAACAAAAGAGGGTGGTCTCTCAATATCCATTCACGACTCAAAAATCCCACGACCCACTGGCATTCACCTACAACTATCTTGATTTTCCACCATATCTCTTCCTCTCAACCTGCGCAACCCAAGGAATTTACCCCTTCACTACTCTTAGTCCATCAGACATCCCATTCATTTATCATTATCTCTCTGGAACATGTAACTAGGAATCTCTCTATTGGGAAACTCAATGGAGCTCACTCCTAAGAAAACTACCAAGAAAACAACAACAATCACTTGTTGTTACAGTGAAACTCATACATGAGTTCACTCTTTAGTCTTGACAACCTGGCTCTTTAGTCTTCTGCTCCAAATACGCTTCAGAAACACTCCAACATTATCCATAATTATCCTTTCATGGTTGCTTCAGCTCCCATGTTATTCTCCCCCCTTCTCTACTTATTGTTCATGCCCAACATGACTCTCCAAAAAAATACTATAACTGCCCATGCAAATTTCCTCTCTTTCTCCCCAAGCAAATTGATTCCCACACTCCCCAATGTTGATGGTACTTCAACCCCATGCTTCCAATAAATATGCGATGTGACTTCTCACACACACCCTCTTACATGCATTCAATGATTAACTTTGGGAACATTCAATCAAAAAATTAAAAGGTTCATATACCAATGATAATTTTTGGAAGTGGATTGAATTAATAGACATGGGTAATTCCCCCCTTGGACCCCTCTCTTAGACACTCTCTTAGACCCTCCCCCTTCTTTTGTATTAATTCAGCTCCCATCTTTGTCCATGTCCCCTAACCACTGACGTCAAATTTTATTTATTAAAATTAGAAATAGATTTCACATATTACATCACTTGGCTGTAACCGCAAATTATATATACATAAAGAATTAATTAAACTAGGGATTATAAAGGGGATGTTACAAGTATAATTTTTGAAACTGTAGCATCAAACTAGAATTATGTGTAAGTTAAATAAGTCTTACAATAAGGTAATGCATAGATGAAATTTAAAGTGGTTGATGCACTTAGTAAGAGGGGGTACATACCCATGCTACAACTATGAGTATGTACAATTTATATTTAAAACATATAATTTTGGAAACTGTAGCATGAGACTAGAATCCTGTACAAGTTAAATAAGGTAATATATAGATGAAATTAAAAGACTATAGGATGAAAGATGATGGAATCTTCTTGTTTGGGAACTGTTGGGCTCCTGATTTGGTTAATTAATAATGTTGATTAAATCCTTTTTGTCCGGTATTATATGTGTATTTAACCATTTTTGAAGAAGTTTTGAAGGATTTTATATCAATTCGTCATAGTTATACTAGGTATGTGCAAATCGATGTTTTGTGATGGTTTTAAGTTTAATTTAGTTTGATTTAATGATTACAAGAAGCTAATGCGTGATCTGTGTGTCACAGAGAAAATTCGCAAGGCGTTTTTCCATCCAGTACCTCATCTGTCACTCCATCTGACACTACATCCGGTACTTCATTCGACACTGCGTCCGAAACTGCATCCAACACTAAAAACGTGGGTGAGTTGGCGGTTGTTATATCGACGGCCTGTGCTAGGTGAATCGACGACATGGGTTTTGTTCACCCTCATGGCCTCTGTTATCACATATTGTGGTATGGGGTGTTTTCCCCACTGGGTTTGGCCCTTGGGTGGAAAATGCGAAGAATGGGGTTAAAAACCCACTAAATGGCGCTTATTCTAAGTCTGTCGGGGTTGATGTGACCATTTGGCACGTTGTGAAAAGACGTGCGCAAATCTGGGTGACTGAGATCTGTGTCCTCCAGATCAACAATTGTTGGCCATATCAAGGCCTCAACATGCACGGTCATTAAAAGATATAGAATGGGCCAAGGAAAAAAACTGTGGTTTGTGAAGATGTTATGTGTCAGCCAAAGACATGCATTGGGCCCAAAAGAGGGGAAGTTCCAAACCACTTTTCTCAGCCCCGATATGCGCATGTGCACATTGTCCTATCCCAAGCCAATAGGTGGCCACCCCTCATCACTTCTGCTCCCTCCTTCTGTCTTCCACTCACCGTCCCATCGGTGCCCGCCCCTTTCTCATCTCCTACCACATGTACCACTTTGCTCCACATCACCTTCGTCCTCTTGCACCTCAGCCCCCACCTGTGTCTCCCCAGCCAACATGTCTCCTCCACTTGGCGATCGCACAACCCAATAGCATGCCCATCGCACCATCATTCTGCCAAATCCTGATCCATGTCCATGACCGCCTAGCCATCCCTGCAAGCATCCAACTTAGCTCCAGATGGCATAATGTAGAGGCCGCCAAATTTCACAGGTGCAGTGCTGACTCAGGCCTTCTCGATCCCGAGGAAGTAGTTATTGAGGATGGTTTGTGGTGGTTGAGCATCACTTCCACCATAAATGGAAAGCCTCGAAAATGACTGTCAACAATTCATCTCATCTGTAGGTCCATTCTGAGGCACGATTGTGTCTGAAAGAGCTCGCTTTTGATAGGAAACTGCATGCACAATCTGACAGGGAGCATGTAGACGTAAAGACTTTAATGAGAAGACCCGAGCACGCCTCTGCTGCAGGAACGAAATTTTTGAGTATAAGTATGGAGTTCTGTCATTTTGTAAAAGGTCTTTGGTTGAGCAAAGCTCCCAATCTATAATTTTGTCCTACCAGAGTTGTTCTCTAGTTATGTAATAGATTTGAGACTTTCATGTTAATAGAAGTCAACCTCCTTTCCTTTTTCATTTTTTCTCTGTAAAACTGTTTAAGACACTCGGGCATGGAGGGTCTAGTCGAGGATCGTTATATTGTTGTAATGGAGGTTTGATTATAACAGTATCATGGTCAGTCTAATTCATTTCCTTGTGTTATCTTTTCCTTATCACATTGAATGTCTCGGTCATGGAGGATCCAATTGAGTTGTTTCAGTTGTAGGATGATGGAGGTTTGATCATATTGCAGTTGCGAATGTGTCCCTTGCAGACATATTTCAGTGTCTGAATTTGAGCTCAAGAATTATCTTGAGATTGGGTTCTCTTCTATGATTTGTTGGAATGCCTGATGCCCAGAGTAGTGTCATTTACCCTTTCTCCCAATTCTTCCCTCTGCTCTCACTTTAACTCAATTTACTGACTGAAGTTAATGTGGCCCTCACGTCCCTGTGCATTTCCTGTCCAGTTTTTTGTTGAACATCTTTCATGTTGTAGATTTTTGGCCATTTTCCATCCAAATTTAAACCAACATCCACCCCAAACACTGATGGGTATCGGGCTTACCTCTGTTGCAATCCATAAGTAATAGAGTTTCACCAAGGACAATAGACACAAGGATTTCAATGGTGGTGAGTGTAGCATCATGTTCATCACCAACGACGCAGGCAGGTCCATGACCATATCAGGGAGCATCTAGTAGGGGCAGGGGTTCCAGGGGAAGGAACTCATTTCAGAGGCAGTCACAGAACAATGCGCAGGTTCAATCTCGTGTTACCTGTTGGGGATGTGGAGGACCCCATTACCATCATGACTGCCCAGAGTTACAATCAGGATTTGTGCATAGAGAAGGAAAGGCCCCGATGGGAAGAGCAAGTGGTAGCCACCAGATTTATGCAGCAGTTAATAATCGCCAGGAAGAACATCAATCCACGATGGTGGAGTCATCACGTACGCTAAATCATATCAATGTTAAGATTTTATTTGATTCTGGTACTACAGATAGCTTCATTTCACCATCTACATTAGAAAAGAGTGGGTTGGCAGCCTACGAGCACGATGACTTTAAACAAGTCGAGATGGCTTCGGGGGGAAAACAAGCGGTAGGACCTAGTGTTGATAATTTTCTAATAGACCTGGGAGTGTGTACTACCAGATTGAAGGTATAGGTCATTGCTCTTGGGACGTATGACCTAATCATTGGAATGGATTGGTTAGAAGCTCATCGATCTTTGGTAGATTGTTTCGCAAAAATGGTGCTTTGTGTCGACGATGAAGGAAGACCAGTAGAGATACGTGGTGTACGGAGACGGGTGTCTCTATGCTTTATCTCAACTATGAAGGTTAAGAGGTGCATGAGGAAAGGGTGTCGACTATATGTAGTGGAAGAAGTGAATGAAAGGAAGGGACCCTCCTTGGATCAGTACTCGATATTGTCAGAATTTAAGGATGTTTTTCTGAACGAGTTACCAAGGTTACCTCCTGAGAGGGAGATTGATTTTACTATTGAGCTAAAACCTGGTGCAGAACCAATTTCCAAGACTCCGTATCGGATGGCAGCGCTATAACTTTGTGAGTTGCAAATGCAGTTGAAAGAGTTACAGGACTTAGGGATAATAAGGCCCAGTGTCTCACCTTGGGGTGCACCGGTAATTTTTTTTTGAAGAAGGATGGTTCCTTACAACTGGTTATAGATTATAGGGACTTGAATCGTGCTACAGTGAAAAATAGGTACCCAATGCCACAAATAGATGACCTCTTTGATCAGATGAAAGGAGCAGCGGTATTCTCAAAAATTGATTTGCGATTAGGGTATCACCAATTAAGGATTAAGGAAGGCGATATTCCTAAAACTGCCTTTCGAACTCGGTTTGGACATTACGAGTTCGTCGTAGTACCTTTTGGATTGACCAATGCGCCAACAATATTCATGAGCCTCATGAACGGAGTATTCTAGAAGTACTTAGACCGTTTTGTACAAGTCTTTCTAGATGACATCCTCATCTATTAAAAGAACGAAAGAGAACATGAGGAACACTTGCAAGTGGTGTTGTCCTACCTTAGAGAGAACAAATTGTATGGGAAGTTGTCGAAGTGTTCCTTCTTCCAGAAAGAAATCCACTATTTAGGTCATATCATTTCTGGTGAAGGAATCTCTATGGATGCAGAAAAGGTAAAGGCCATTATGGAATGGCCAGTGCTGAAAAATGCCCATGAGGTAAGAAGCTTCATGGGGCTAGCAGGGTATTATCGGAGATTTGTGGAGGGATTCTCTAAAATAGAGAAACCCATCACCACTTTGCAGCACAAGGGGGCCAGGTATGACTGGACAGAAAAATGTAATAGTGCATTCATCGAGCTTAAGAGATTACTAACTAGTGCACCAATTCTGCGAGTGCCAGATATGGAAAAGGACTTCATGTTCTGTACAAATGCCTCGAAGCAAGGGTTGGAGGCCGTGCTAATGCAGGATGGAGGTGTGATAGCTTATGCATCAAGGAAGATGAAGAAACATGAGGAACTTTACTCTACTTTTGATTTAGAGTTGGCAGCTGTAATGCTAGCTCTGAAACTTTGGAGGCACTATCTTGTGGGGTGAAACTTTGAGCTGAAAACAGACCATCAAAGTTTAAAACATCTCTTCACTCAAAGGGATCTGAATGCCAAGCAAAGGCGATGGAGTGAGTTTATGAGTGAGTACGATTTTGGTATTTCATACATCAAGAGAAAGGAAAATGTGGTCGCAGATTCCTTGAGTAGGAGACCACATGTCTTCTCCTTGGTACCCTTAAAGGTTAATCTGAGGGAACGTGTGTTGACACAACTCTGAGGAGATAGTTGGTATTTAAAGGTTACTTCAAACCTCCAGAGTGGGAGGCAATTAGATCCAAAGAATGAAGGATATAGTCTAGAAGCAGACATACTGTTAAGATATCGAGGAAGGATGTACATCCCCGAAGGTGGGGATATTCAAAGCATCATACTGAAGAAAGCCCATAGAGAACTTTATTGTGCGCATCCGGGTGTGAAGAATATGTATGCAGACATGAGGAAGCTCTTCTTCTGGGTAGGCATGAAGCGCAATGTAGTCCATTTCATCGCTAAGTGCCTAGAGTGTCAACAAGTGAAAGCTGACCACCACCACCCGACATGCCTCCTACAACCACATGATGTTCCTATGTCCAAGTGGGAAGTCATATCTATGGATTTTGTTGTGGGGTTGCTGCTCACATCTCATAGACACAATCCCATTCTTGTGATAGTTGATAAGTTAACCAAGAGTGCTCATTTTATTCCGGTTAGAGACACTTACAATGTCACTGATGTGGCACGTGTGTTTGTAAGTGAGGTTATTCGTTTGCATGGGATACCTAAGAAGATCATTTCAGATAGGGACTCTAGATTCACTTCTAGGTTTTGGACAAGTTTGCACTCAACGTTGGGGACTCAGTTGAACTTAAGCACAACTTATCATCCTGAAACAGATGGGAAAACTGAGAGAGTAAATCAAGTCATGGAAGACATGCTTAGGATGTATGTCATGGATAATCAAACCCATTGGGAGAAGAACCTACCTTTGGTAGATTTCTCCTACAATAACAGTTTTCATATCTCCATTGGAATGCCACCCTACGAAGCTCTGTATGGAAGGCCATGCAGAACGTCGTTGAGTTGGGATAGATTAGAAGACCGAGTAATAGTTGGGCCATAATTAATTCAAGATATGGAGGAACAAGTGATTCAGATTAGGCAGAGACTAAAGGAATCACTGGATAGACAGAAAAGTTATGCGTATGCACACATGACTGATCGAAGTTATAAAGTGGGAGATCGGGTTTTCATTTGTATCAGGCCTAATAAGAGTACCATACGGTTCGGGAAGGGGACAAATTTGTCACCTCGATTTATAGGACCGTTCAGAATCCAAGAGAAAATTGGACCCGTTGCCTATCGTCTTGTACTGCCACCCCACTTGCATAAAACTCATAATGTTTTTCATGTATTTGTTTTATGTCATTATGTTGCTAATGAATCACATAAACTAAATTGGAATGAATTGAAGGTATCGGACATGGGAACCCTCACGGTAGAGTCAGACAACTCAGGAACCGTCTGGTAGACCAAGTTAAGGTCCAGTGGGACAAGTTTAGTCCAGGATCTGCCACTTGGGAGGATGTCGAGACGTTACGACAACATTATCCCTCACTTTTTTGACCGCCTTGAGAATATGTTTCTCGAAGGTTGGGTGTATGTAACACCACATTTTGAATTAGATAGCCAGGATTACCTAAGGCCTAAACACCTTTATTTTCTATTCACAGTGAAACTATTAAATGATACACTTGAACTTTTAAGATGTATGAACCTTTATGAATGTTTAAATGTGTTTGAATAATGATGCGATATATTGTGAGAATGTAAATTTTATGAATGATTAAATGCTATTTGAATGATGTTGGATATGATGCGATCTACTATGTGAATGTAAATTCTATGAATGTTTAATTGTTATTGATGATGATGGATATGATGCGATATATTGGGTGAATGAGAATCCTATGAAGGTTTAAATGCTATTTGAATGATGTTGGATATGATGCAATCTATTATGTAAATGATAATTCTATGAATGGGTAACGTTAATTGAATTATGAGATCTATTTCTAACTTGAAAAATTTGATGTTAAAGTTGTCGGTACGGGGATACCAAATTGAGATTTTAGTTATATGCAATTACATGATAATAATGCATAGATGCATATGAGTTTGTGTTACAGACTAATGTGCAGGTCATTAGGCTATGAAATAGCCAAGGGATAATGATAATGAAAGTGGATGTTGTGACCACTAACTGAGAAACAATATGGTATGAATCTTTGTATGTGAAATTATATTGGTTTGGATGCATTGCTATGCTATGTGGACCAGTGCATGATTTCAGGTGGTGAGATTGCCCAAAACTAAATAAACAATGACAAAACTCCCAACAACACGGTGCCACTGTATATTCCATTGTAGGGTGTGGACCCCAGTCATGTTAGGAGGGGTGGAGGCATTTCCCACTGTGTATCCTCCGAAACCTGAAGTCATGGGAGGACGGTGTTAGCTCACGCTCCCCTAGACGTGTGATGATGACTATCAGTTGCCTGCTGGGGAAGCTTGTCATAATAGTGACACTTCCGCTTACGGGTTCTATTTGGAGTTAGGTCAATATAGTTGACACTCCAAGATAGTCCAGCAGAGGAAGAATAGGAATAAAGATGGAAGTAAGTTAGGGAGGAAGGATGAGTAGAAATAGTTGAGAGTGTATGGAGATTTGTCTTATGGTGGAATTTATTGTTTTTCCTTCTGAAAAGAAAATGGGTATATATGAATATTCATAATTATGTAACTAAACTAC
>ML793569.1:431528-443473 GCA_009831015.1 Picea engelmannii
GTTACTAACTTAAATAATGTATTGAAGTTTTAAATTGATTTTTACAAGTTAAAACAGAGTAGTCTTTGAAACAGAGGATTAGTTTAGATAGAGTTTCTTTTGCAGCTTCGATGGATAAATAATTGCAAGTTTTATTAATTCTCAGTTTAACTATGCTTTCATAGATATATTTTTCTTACCAATCCTATTTTAGTATGCTAGGGTAGAAGTAGATTTGGGATTATGATTTTTAAAAGAATTTTTAATTTTGAAATATGATTCCTAATGATAGATTAGTTCATTTTTATGAAATTCCAATTATGACTTGAGCTGTAATTTATAATTAGCATTAGTCAAGAGTTATATATTTGCACATAGTGTTTTTATTGTCATTCTAAATATGAATTTGAATTAAGATTTTTAATTAAGAATTAAATTATGAGTTTATGAGTTTATAGCTTCGCTTAAATTAGTGATTTTAATAGAGTACTTTCCAACAATTATGTGATAGAGTGAATGATTGATGTTTACTTAAATTGTCATTAGTAGTTAGATGCCATCAGGATGTGATCTATTGATTTTCTTGTTTTTAGTGAGGTAGACGAGTGTTCATTCTTGCAAGATAGAAATAGTTGTTAGTTCTTCTTAAGAATAGAGTTTTGAAATATGATTTTTAATTATAGGACTAGTTCAGTTTCGATCATAAAATCTCAGTTAAATAGATAGCTTACTTGTTGTTGCTTACTTAAAAAATTGAATAGATTAACTAGCTTTAAAATATATTGTTATTTTCGTATTTAGATATAGTCCAACAATTCCTTGTTTGAAGTTGCTTAGGGTAAGTAGTTCATAATTCTAGAATTGTTTAAATCTCTTCATTATTTAAGTTTATTGGCATTAGATCAGATTAGGTTAGGCTAGGATATATTAGATCTCTAGACCTGCATATATAGTGCTGTCACCTCGAAGCTTACGAGCCCTGGGTTGACAATTTAATGTCGAAATAGATAGCATATATTTTACTCGACATTTTTTGCGTCGTTGCTAGGGAGGTGCTAAAGGGATTGGAGCTAGGTAGGTAGGTTGCCTTTAATTACACAACAAGGGGGAGGAGAAACTTTAGGATGAGAGGTAAGAACCTGCGCATCCATTTTAATGGGTCTCTCCAAAGCCTTGTTGTTCCCTTTCCGCAAGAGTGTTTACTTTTTCTGCAAGTTTGCTTACTTTTCTTAATTTGTTTACTTTTATCAGTTTGTTTTCTTTCCTACAATTTACTTTCGCGCAAGCGTGCTTTCTTTCCTGCATAGTGTGCTTAATTTTTCCGCAATTTACTTTCCTGCAGACGTGCTTTATTTCCTGCATAGTGTGCTTACTTTTTCCACAATTTACTTTCTCGCAAGCATTCTTTCTTTCTTGCACATTGTGTTTACTTTCCCGCAATTTAGTTTTCCTACAAGTGTGCTTATTTTACTGCAAGAGTGTTGTATTTTATTTCTTTTATGCAAGTTTTATTTCTTTCATGCAAGTGTGCTTCCCTTTCGCAAAGTGTGTTTGTTTTTCCTTCCAGTGTGTTTACTTTCATACATGTGTAAGTTTGATTTCATTCCTTCAATCGTATTTTATTTTATTCTTTGATTTATTTCCTGTAAGTGTGATTTATTTTATGCAAGCGTGGTGTGTTTGGTTTGCGCAAATCTTCTTTAAATATGTCTTTCATCTTTTAGGTAGTTGTGATTAAAAATATTATAAAAAAAATCTATAATAATAAAAAACTTTTGGGTGTTTTAAGAACCCTAGACACTAATCCCTATGTGAGGCAAGATCCATCAACCAACAAAATGAAATCAGAAGCAACCATTAACTTGAGGGAACTTTTTCAAATCCTAGCAACAACCGGGATTCCTTCTTTTCAAGAAGAACATATTTTGGCAGCAGCCAAAAGTGTATCTACCTCTCCAGAAATATTAGAAGAATCAAGGTCCTATGAGCTACAAAATGATTTTCCTTGCCAAAATGTGAAGGAAGTTGAAAACTTATGGACTACATCTGGTGGAGAGCAATCACTAAGACCTGAGATTGAGGAGTTCTCAACATCTATCTCACCAGATCCTTTATGTACTTCAGAAATCAATCATCCATAACAAGAGGATCTACATAGCATGATGAAGGAGAGCATAGAAATTATTGTTGATGAACATCAAGATTACATTGAAATTTGGTTTCAAGAGGTCATCAAGACACAATACTATTCTCTTCTTCAACACCTTTTGATGCCAAAACAAGTAGGTTGGTTGGTTCTTCATATCCAGGTAATCACTGCGGTAAATTTTTCATATGCGGATATGGGTATGTTTCTTATCTTTCTTCGCACATGGTTACATTGAAAAAGTGATTACACTTGAATAACGATTTTTCATTTTTTTTAGGTAGGGTAGGATAGTAAACAAAAACTGCATGTTGTTAGTTTAACTTAAAGTATAATGCAACCTCATTTTACATTTTCTTTTTAATAAAATAACTATGAGATACATGTTCCAATGACTTGATCTCATTGATATCATTAGTTTTTGATATTTTAGAGTGTGTTTTTTGACAAACAGTCTTAGAGATCTCTGTAGGTATTTATATCACCAAGAGTAGACAATTTCAAGGAGACAAAAAGGAAGGATTTTTCTTCAAAATATTGCTATATTTGAACCTTGTTTTCTACTAAGCATCAATTGAATAATGAATTTTTGTGATTAGCCACATTTTTTGAAAATATTTCCATCTTCTTTTTCTCAAGGCATCTTAAATAGCAGTTCCTCCTAAACCTTCACCACTAGATATAAGGAAGTGATACCGTAACCATCAAACTTAGAGGTCACTTGTACAGTTTTCCCAAGAACCTTGAGTAAGTGAGTAAAATATCTTTATTAAAAAGTAACAAGGAGGTCTCATTAGCGGTTAGCCATGGAAACATCACAATAACTTAAAAAAAGAAGAAAGTGAGTTGATCCTAAATATACCTTTCTATTATTTCCCAATGGTACCATCCACTACACACTAAAAATGTTTGATTATATCATATATTGAGATAGGTCATGTCCGCTTAAGTACCCCTTACATCAGGACAATCTATAAGGAATATATAAAGGAAAGTCACCCTCTAACATAAATACCATCCCAATTGAAAAAAGAGAAAAAAGTTTTTTTTAGAGTTGTTCCCCCATCTTCTTGCACAAAGCAATATTATATTAAAATATTAAAATATGGAGGGCCAGTCTCTAAGGGTGTAAGAGGCTAACTTGTCGGGATACTGAATAAGTCTTCTGGCAGTGGGTACCAGCCTATGGTATGACTAGGTAAACCCATCGGAGTACTGAACAAGCATGCTAGCAGCGGGGAATTCTACCTAGCGAGGATGATAATCTGACAAAAGAAAATAAGAAATTCCTAAATCTTAAACTTGTCCCGATGTAAGACATTACTTGTAGACAAAGATGAAAAGAAGTATGTATGGTTAAGCTAAGGTCAATGAACTCCATAACTCTGCCACTGGGAAATAACTTTAAGAAAATCTTAAGAATCTCTCGCCTACCTCTTCTTAACTATATGTAGGATGTTATATCCTATAGGTGGGGCCATATTCTAACCGTCTCGTCAGGCTGATGTGTGAAATTTATATCTACACTTGGAAAGCTGTAAATCTTAGGCTATTGGAAGAATTGACTGGTTCCCTATATTTTTTTATTTTGAGGTGTCACAATACTTAGGAGTGGGGGAGGGGTTTCATGAGATGACAAATGAAAAATACTGTCTATCTATAATCCATGAGAAGAAGAAGTAGAATCTTTGTAAAATTTATGTATATTTCTTTCATGATATGAGCTATTATATCAACAGTTATTTTTCATTGAAATGATAAATTAGATACCAATGCCACCACTGTGTGTTATAATCCTGTTGTGCATTTTATTTTTATTTTTTATGATTATATAATGGAGGACTTCTTAATTGGTTCTTTGTGACAATTACAGATTAATGACACATTGTTAAACTCACTATAGATCTATGTTACACACCTATGAACAGAGGAACAAGGATAAGTTTCTCTGTATTAGGATAGGTATTTAGCTCAGTGTGGGTTTGATTTGGATTTTGTTGGATGAGAGTCTAGGTCTAGGGATCTAGGCCAGGGTTTCCAAAATATGAGTTGCATATATAGAATGGGGCAAGATAGATATGCTCCGTAGCATTTAGAATTGGTCATTGTGTATAGGGTAGATGAGGTGAGTTTAAAAATGGGCATGAGATAATGAATCCATTCATCAGAAGAAGTTGTAAAATAACATGAAATTTGCATTCAAAACAAAGAAAATAATCTTATGAAACAATCATAAGAAAGCATGGAAATGACAACAAATTGTAGCAGAAGAGCAACAAGTTTGGAGGATGATTTGAAGGCCTTCCTCGATGAGTTTTTTAATGAAAAATTTATGAATGAAATTATGAATATGTCCTATACACTCTAGATTCAATAATCCAAGAAAAAACCTACATCTAACCCCTTCAAAATTGATTTGAAAACAAATTTTCCAAAAGCAAAGCAAATGTGACAGAAGCGCAACAGAAAAATAGGGGTCAAATATGGGGAGATAACTTTTTAACCATAACACATTTTACAAAAATGGGAGAGGTTTTTGTATATAAGTTTGGTTTTAAGATAAACCTCTCTCAGTGTTGTGAAATTCATTCCCATGTTCTTGGAATATGTGCCACAAACGAATGACTAAAACAAGAAATTAAATTGGAGAATTTGATTTTTCTGAAATAATCCTCCAAGAAAGTTGAATATCTCCCACTATATGCTACCTATGTAAATAATGAAGGAGGTTATTATTATTTGGTATTTCCTTAGAAAAAATCTCCTTTGGTTTTCCAAAATTCATCTTGATTTGGTCAAAAACTTGTTTTGCAAATAATGACTAAAACAGGAAATTAAATTGGAGAATTTGATTTTCTGAAATAGGTCTCTAAGAAAGTTGAATATATCCTAATATATGATACCTGTGTAAACATTGAGGGAGGTTATTGTGATTTGGTATGTCCTTAGAAACAACCTCCTTTGGTTTTCCAAAATTCATATTTATTTGGTCAAAAAAATCTTTTTTAAATGATGACCAAAAACAGAGTCAAAAGCACAGCGTGGTCTTGTAGAACACTTTTTGTGACTTTTCCTGATCCATTTTATGATGTAGTAGTGCCTTGCCATGTGTCTCTAAAGATTGATGTCCCTGTTGGCCTTTTTCAGGAGCATCTCTAGGTTTTCATTGACTCTGCCAAGACAATACTCTCTGTCCTTTTCAAATTTTGTTGCAATGGTGCTTTCAATGTCTTGTTGACATAGTGAAGCTAGATACTCTATTTTTTAAGCTTTCCATTTTCGATGGTTAGCTCATTTCAATTTTAAAAATCCATTGAATTTTCCTTTTTACTTCTTGAAAATTCTTGATAATATGTCTTCCCAAATATGAAAGAATGTGGCCAATCCTTATAATAGCCTATTCCACCACGACCTCATCAAATTGCTTGTTATAGCCGAGTTGGAAAAACAAGGGAAGACATGGGATGAGTTCATTTATGAATTTTCAAAACCCCATCTTACAATCAAGACTAGAAAGAAATCACTTGGGTTAGGGACTGTTACTCCATCCAAACCCCATTATGTGAAGACTCCAAACCCTCATGCTCAAGCTATCCCTTTACCGGAACAAAAGACTAAGAAACTTGTTGATACCTCTGCAGCCTCATCGGGCAAGAAGACTAAGAAGCCTATTAATAACCCTCCAATGCCCTCAACATCTATTGATCCTGCACCTAAAAAGTTACAAGATGAAATTCAACAAGATTTCCCTGTGGTCCCCACAAATAGGAGAGGAGCTAATCGATTCAAAGGAGGATATTTTTGAAAAAGTACCCAGAATGAAAGTGGGAAATATAATGTAAAACATCCAGACACTTCAGATCCCATCCAAGTATCTTCCGATCTTGAAATTCCCCATAAAAGACTTAGGGAAGTCTCTGCAGAAGAATTGGAGCCTGGTAGAGAAACAAAATCTGAACCCATTTCCCCTCATAAACCCCCTGTCACTCCTACCACCTACACCAGATACCAAAATTGATAGACTCTACACATCCTTCAAGGGGTCCAAACCTTCCTCTAAGATATCTGATCATACTTCATTCCTTGAAAAATACAATAGGAAAATGTTCAACCGGTGCAACAGTTGGAAGAGAAGAATACCATGGATAGGCATTTCCATTACGATAATGTAGTCTTACAGGAAAAAGTGAATTCCCTCCAATGATTGGTTGATCAAATGACCAATAACAATCATAGCCTCCGTGAAAAAAATAAAACACCACAAGAGGGCCAAGACAAAGTCTTCAGGGCAAGAAAATTCTAAAGCTAATCCATCCCTAGCTCAGAAAGTCTAGTCATATTGGGCAGTTCATTTTTTTTGCAGTGGGACCTGCAAAATCTTAGGTGTGGGGGTAATGTTGGGCTCATTATTTAGTTAATTAATGATGATGATTAAATCCTTTTTGTCCGGTATTATGTGTGTATTTAACCATTTTTGAAGAAGTTTTGAAGGATTTTATATCAATTCGTCATAGCTATACTAGGTATGTGTAACTCGATGTTTTGTGATGGTTTTAAGTTTAATTCAGTTTGATTTAATGATTACTAGAAGCTAATGTGTGATCTGTGTGTCACAGGGAAATTTTGCAAGGCGTTTTTCCATCCACTACCTCATCCGACACTCCATATGGCATTCCATCTGGTACTTCATCTGACACTGCGTCCGACATTGCATCCAACACTAAAAACGTGGGCGAGTTGGTTGTTGTTATATCGACAGCCTATGTTGGGAAAATCAATGACATGGGTTTTGTTGACCCTCGTGGCCTCCAACTACTGAGCTATTGACATATTAGATTAGGCAGTTATGTTAATCACTGAGTGGCTCATTTAGTTTCTAGAAGCCAAAGTTGTTAGCAACTCATTTAATGAATTTTCTATTTTTAGAGGAGGTCGACCCTTCCAGTGGTCGACCTCTCAAGCTGTAATTTGCCTATAAATACCACCAGTAGTGGCAAGACCAGGGAACATAATTGTTAAGAAGAATTTTATTGTGTAATACATACATTTTGTTCTAGAATTTGTTTTTATGATTAATGACAGAATTACAATGAGTTAAGCCTATGTTTTCTTGCTCGGGAGTAGCCACGACCTGCTGGGGGTCCCACCAGCGGTCTGGGTGAATACTTAGATAGATAGATCGTGTATTTCAGTTGTGTAGTTATAATTCATTTCATTTCTCTGTTACATGTATTTTGTAATTATAAATGTTGTATTTGTTGTTTACAATTTAATTGTTTAATTCATCTTTTGCAGATTGATTATAGGAGATGCTTATTTGTTATGATATGTTTCTTATTTCCTAACAGTTGGCCAGTAGGTTACTAACTTAAATAATGTAGTGAAGTTTTAAATTGATTTTTGTAAGTTAAAACAGAGTAGTCTTTGAAACGGAGGATTAGTTTAGATAGAATTTCTTTTGCAGCTTCGATGGATAAATAATTGCAAGTTTTATTAATTATCAGTTTAATTATGCTTTCATAGATATATTTTTCTTACCAATCCTGTTTTAGTATGCTAGGGTAGAAGTAGATTTGGGATTATGATTTTTAAAAGAATTTTTAATTTTGAAATATATTTCTTAATGATAGATTAGTTCATTTTTATGAAATTCCAATTATGATTTGAGTTGTAATTTCTAATTAGCATTAGTCAATACTTATAGATTTGCACATAGTGTTTTTATTGTCATTCTAAATATGAATTTGAATTAAGATTTTTAATTAAGAATTAAATTATGAGTTTATGATTTTATAGCTTCGCTTAAATTAGTGATTTTAATAGAATACTTTCCAATAGTTATGTGATAGAGTGAATGATTGATGTTTACTTGAATTGTCATTAGTAGTTAGATTCCATCGGGATGTGAGTTATTGATTTTCTTGTTTTTAGTTAGGTAGATGAGTGTTCATTCTTGCAAGATAAAAATAGTTGTTAGTTCTTCTTAAGAATAGAGTTTTGAAATATAATTTTTAATTATAGGACTAGTTCAATTTAGATCATAAAATCTTAGTTAAATACATAGCTTACTTGTTGTTTCTAATTACTTAAAAAATTGAATCGATTAACTAGCTTTAAAATAGATTGTTATTTTCTTATTTAGAAATAGTCCATCAATTCCTTGTTTGAAGTTGCTTAGGGTAAGTAGTTCATAATTCTAGAATTGTTTAAAGCTCTTCATTATTTGATTTTATTGGAATTAGATCAGATTAGGTTAGGCTAGGTTAGATTAGAGCTCTAGACCTGCATATACAGTGTTGGCACCTTGAATCTTACGAGCCCCGGTTTGACAATTTAATGTCGAAACAGATAGCATATATTTTACTCGACATGAACCAATTTTATGTTCCTAATTCTCAAGAGTTGAGAAATTTAGTTCTAAAAGAGATGCACCATGTGCCTTCTCCTAGACATCTAAGGTACTAGAAATTGATTGCAGTTGTAAGAGGCCAGTGTTTTTGGTTTGGAATGAAGAAAGATGTGGCTAATTATATAGCCAGATGTATGGAATGTTAGAAAATAAACATTGAGTATAGACATCCAGTAGGATTTCTACAACCATTACCCATTATTGAATGGAAATGGGATATTGTTACCATATATGTCATCACCAAGTTGTCGAGAAAAACAAGAGAACCTAATTCCAACATGGTAGTGGTCTACAAACTTACAAATGATGCACATTTTTTTATTCCAGTTAGGATGACTCGGAAGGAAGTCAACATTGCAGAGATTTATATGAAATGAGTTTTCAAGCTACATTGTGCATTAAAAGTGATCAAATAAAATATAACATTGGTTGCAGACGACTAAGGAAAAATCCATAGGGGGCTATGATTCCACAAGAGATGGGGATAGAAGGTGGGTTTGAGGGATTTCTACTTGCCTAGAATCCTTTGACACCTTCCAAAATCATTTTTCCATTAACTATTTACCTCCTTTGACTTATTAAAACAATCATTGAATGCACATAAGAGGTTCGTGGGAAAGACATCTCACCTAGTTATGAAAGCATGGGATAGGTACACTCCCGATGGGAATTGTATCATTGAATGTATGTAAAAGATGAGTGAAAGAGTCATATCACCTAGTTATGATATTATGGGATGAATGCAATAATTTTGGGGAATTGTGAAAGTCAAACATGTATGAGAGAAAAGAGAAGGGAAATTTGAGTAGAGGGGGAGAGTTGATTTTTGAAACAAAAGGGAGGAAAACTAGAGATGGGTATTGGAAAAGAAGCAATAGTCATACTATGTGTAAAAACAACCATGAGGGAGATGGGATTTACGTTGAGGATTAAGCTATCATGCATATGAGGAGTTTTCATAAAAAAAATTACCCAATAGTATGCATAGATGTTGTTGTGAGCACTCTTTTTACAATTGGATATCCTAGAGCCCCCAATTAAGAGATTCATATTCGATCTATCCTGGAGCCTTGGAGGGGATGTGGATTGTTTGATGGATTGTAGTGTAGAGAAGGAAATCCTATAACTTGGGTTGTGCACATTGATGTGAAGAGAGTTGGAAAATTGGAATTTATATAGGAGTCATGTCACTATGAATTCATTGGGTATTGGGTTGTTTGAGTGGACAACAACCATCCATATGATACATTCTTCTTGTGGACTCATAGCCCCAACTCGAGGGTGACCTGCTACTAAGAGAACTGGAGCAACACAATCTATGGTTGGGTGAAATGTTCGTTGTCTACAACCAATTGTGCTTTATAAAGGAAATTGTTATGGTCATTGTGTTTATTTACAGTTTTAACGCTATGCTTGAATGTTATGTTTATTCTGCATTCCATGTGTTTACATGTTGTTATGTTTGAGAAATACTCTGCATTTATAATTCTAGAGGTTAATGATAGTTGCATGAGTCTACTTGTCATGTTGTGTACATTCATTTAAAAATGGTATCAAAGTTATGTTGATTTAGTTTAATAATGGAAATTTCAAGTACCTTGAATCCTCAATGGAGCATAGAGGGTGGTGGGTATGTCACACTACATAATAGTTTGAATCATGTTAGCAAAGAATTATTCATCATACATATGAGTATCAACCTCAATCATAGATATAAATCCATAAAAACCTAATCATTGTTTGGGTTTACAAAACCAATGTTAATATTCTTAATGGCCTTCACATCACTATGACAGTGGCATGGATACTCGAATTCATTCCATCTAAATTTAAAATGTTAGTAAATAGAAAGACAAAAATATTGACTATCACAACCACACTATTAAAAATGGATATATACACCTTATCTTTTTAATGGTGTCAATCTATATATATTAACCACCTTAATAATGTAGATGTAATTGTGTTAATTTCAGTAATTAATCAATAAACATACATATAATTATAAGATTTTCATAATTACATTTAAATATTCATAATTACCAAAATTATAAATATATCCAAATGTTCGTAATTTCAAAAGTTACTAAATTTTCCAAATTATAATAAAAGAAAATTTTGTAGAAATGTCAAAAATTTGGATGCAAATGTGGGAACACGTCCATAAGAATGTCTCTTTCACGTTTAACGAGCATGTAAGCTAGAGTGTATTGCTAATAATACAAATATACAATAAGAGGCCTAGTGTGTGATATTCATGTGAAAAAGTTGTTGGACCATGGTGCATTGATGTTAAAATGGAGGGAGGGGGTATAGAATTCACTCACAAAGGTGACCATTCTATGTGGCAAGATAATAATGGAGGAGTCACAAAATTGGGTAATTACGTCGAAAGGTGTACACCTATTGGCAATGGGCACAATTAATCACCTTTTAATTTAAAATTCTAATATGATGGCTAACAATTGAAGATGCTGGAATATTCTTAGTCCTCCTCCCAAATCAATGAATGTGATTTACTCTTCATAACTTCCTTGTATTTTTGAATGCATACGTTAACCTGTTTAATTTTCAACATTTACCTAATCATTAACATTTGGGATTACAAGTTTGGATGATTATCCCTCAGTTGTCCGCACTTTCATTCTTTACATGCACATGATAGTGGAGGATGCCATGTGTTTCTACCGGTGATAATTTTTATCAGAGTGGAATGACTAGAGTGGAATGACTGGCATAGACAACCCAAGTTTTGAGGAAACGTTTTCTGGAATATACACAACCAAAATCTTGCAGACACCATGGTATAACGGTATGATCTATAAATACATCATCTGTCTATTTAATTTGTAGCTTAGATCGTTGGTTTTGAAAGATTGATTTGAGGATTGCAGGAATATTTGGAAGTTGATTACTAAATTCCTATGATGAACAGTGTTGGTAAACCATGATTACCAGGGGAATGCGTTATCTCAACTTAGTCTGTCTCTGAGAAGTCAGGATCATCGATGACAGTGCGAGAGATCCTTCATTCTCAAGTACACCATTTTCCCTCATGGCCTTCAGTCTGGTGGAGGTAGTGCAGATCTTTTCTTCGTGGACATGACCCCATTTGTTGATCACTATTGGAAGCCAAGTAAAAATACATATGATTGGAGATTGGTTCTTCCTCGAGAAAAGTATCTCAACCAGCAATTACATGTATTACATATCAATAGACAGAAATAACAGATAAAGTAGGATTATGATTTTTATGTGTATTGAATGGTTTATTGATAGATACATTTTATATTCAAAGGTTTTACAGTGGTAGTCTTGCAGGATCTGCAAGTTTCTTTGGAGGATTCGACTGAAACATGTAAAATAGTGATTGGCCATCATACGATTCGAAGCGTGGGTTCACCGGATATT
>ML793569.1:443573-531443 GCA_009831015.1 Picea engelmannii
TTTATTGATAGATACATTTTATATTCAAAGGTTTTACAGTGGTAGTCTTGCAGGATCTGCAAGTTTCTTTGGAGGATTCGACTGAAACATGTAAAATAGTGATTGGCCATCATACGATTCGAAGCGTGGGTTCACCGGATATTTCCCATATATTGCTAGTTTCCATGTTGCTAGTTTACTTTAATAATGGGAAATATATGGTGAATCATTTCCTCCACAATTATATAGCTCATGAACCCAAATATGAATATTTCATTTACAAACCTTAATTCTAAGGTAAACCCTAATTAGGGTTTGTAAATGGAATAATCCTTTCAACGTTCATCAACCACAATCATGTGGTTGTGCTAGTGAGTAATACATACAATAGGGAATACATATCAATTTTGTTAAAAAAAAAATTAAAAAAAATCATGGTGTTACGTGTGATGGGTACGTAAGCCTAGAGTGTATTAACTATAGTATTATGTGGATTGGGCGAGAAATCAATAAGAATAGTAATCGTAATCATGTATCGTTGGACATTTGTGTATAAATATTTTAGTATATATACAAAATTAATAAATCAAAATTAAAAAATCAAAATGACATATATTCTTTCATGTTTGTACTTAAGTATGACTTAAAATTGTTTATGTTTGGTTAAGGGTTTGTCTTCCATGGATGTAAGGAAATATATTAACAACCCAAGACTTAGAGGCATCTTCCAAGAGTAACATTCTACCTCTTCTAGACCACCAACTAGTTATTCCAATGGCATTGTTTTCCTTGAATAACGGTGATGGATAGCTTGCATTGGTGGATAGCAACCAATGATGGTTGTCCCCATTGCTAGTTGAAAACTAAATTATGATAGGTTTTCCCAATGTAATATACTCTTCAATATTAATATGACTAGCCTTTCTCAAGGTAGAGAAATGATAAAGTTTGAGATAAAATAAATGAATGAAATCTCAATTTCATCTTGAACTTTTTGTCACTATTGCGGTAGATATTTTCAAGTCATTATTTATTTTCTTGTTTGTTTGTGAGTGAAAAGTAAAGATATGAAATATAAGACTACTATCATACCCCTGAATCAGGGTGGTTATGTTGTTCAAATATCAAGGGATTTGTTTTTTGATGAAAATGAATACTTCAAAAGGTCTTCTAGTGAGGGTAAATTTGAATGCATGCATGATGGAAGGATGTGATGCAAGTCATCTTGATATGCCCATTCATTATAAACCCCAAATAGTGTTTCTAATGGATCTTTCAAGAAAAATACAATGGTGATATATAAAGAGAATCTTCAAAGGATTATTAGGGTAGGAGGAAATAGACAGACGTTATGTATCATGACATTTTCATGGGTCATCGATACAATTCAATTAGAGGTTGGAACCCATTGATTCAAATGAGCTCCATTATCCAAACTGCACGACAGAGTCATCGCTTCAACAATTTGCAGTAGTAATGACTCATTGAATCATAGTGACAAGTTCTCAAGAATGGAATTCCATTCAAAGTCCATACACAATTCACTCATATAAGGATGAGGAAAAACCTTCCAGTTGAGATGTCTCTTGAAGCACTAAACCTCCTGACTATTCTCTATATGATTTCTCATTGTAATAAATATATCCACACAATTTCATTTAGAATATTCAAGACATGAACAATTGAATGGTTTCTTGCCTCTTCT
The DNA here is from genome assembly GCA_009831015.1 of Picea engelmannii. Lineage (NCBI taxonomy): Eukaryota > Viridiplantae > Streptophyta > Pinopsida > Pinales > Pinaceae > Picea > Picea engelmannii. The sequence continues at coordinate 445,258 of ML793569.1, forward strand.
ATTTGGGTTATATAAATATGAAGATAGCATGATAAGAAATGTTATGGAGAGAAAACGCAATTTGAAAAATAACAAACACTGGTAATAAAGCATCCATTGATGTGTTTGGAGAGGATCATATAATCCCATTAATAAATAATATTGAAAGTTACATTAGCATATTTTAATTGAAATTGATATAAAATTGCTCATCGAATATGAAGTTATATTCTTTATCAAACATCACTTGTTCACCATGATGAAGCCAACCGATCTAACCACATTGATTTCCCATACTCCAACATTTGACAACAATGATTTGTTTTTCTAAACCATATTGCAACATAAACATAAGGAAAACTATAATCTTAGAAAAAATAAATGATATGTTGCGGAGTGGGTTCTTCTAAAAAATAAATCTCAATGATATTCATGTAGATCTATATACACCCAAAAACATTTAAGAGGGCTTAGTAGAAATCTTTTCCAATTTTGAAAAAATTCAATGTATGTCAAGAGGTATTTTGTATACATGATTCAACTTTACCAAGATACTATTTCAAGAATGAAAGAAAAGGACAACATGAGTAAAGAGATAATGGTTTAAAGAAAATCCAAAACAAGGCTCTCACTTGTAGAGATGGATCTATGAATAACACCCTACTCAAATTTATCGCCCTCCACATTGTTCTTCTAGTAAAGTACCATGTTTTTTTTTCCATTAGAGGGCATAGAATAAGAGGCAGCCTAGTAGGCAGTCAGTCTCACTCCCAATCCATTTCATCTCAACTACCAGGTAAACAACCGCTATTGCATTGAATTTGAAAACCATATGGCTTTTGTGTGTCATAGAAGTAATTATTCAAAGGAAATAATAGTTAAGCTTGCATCTCTAGGAGGAGAATCGAACCTCAAACCTTGGTGGTCTACTGCTGAGAAAAAGAAGGCAATGCCTCATCTCTGACTCCAAAATTACAGTTCTCATCTTAGCCATTGGCCTTTGCTTGCTATCTTTGAAATTCATACCATGTATAAATCTAAACATAGAAATAACTAGATGGAGACTCTGGCATGTTGATATCTTGAACGTGTGGGACAATAATCTTATGCATCTCCCATAGTTTAAGAACATGTCGAGTCTTGTGATTGAATCCCACCCTTGCCACAAGAACCAACACAATATCCCATATGGTTCGTATTTCCATCCTCGGAGGTGATTAGAGATATATGGTGTTGAAGAGAATGAGATTGAAGAGGAGACAAATCCTCTTCTCCTTTGAAATATCCCTTTGGCCCAAACTCTATAAGGCATCCATCATAGGCCACATCTTCAAGAAATTCTCCTCATATCCACATTGTAAGATGTTGAGATACCAACAAGGGACAAGCATCTGCCATGACTCTGACGAAGTGATGAGACTCTTCATTGAGTCTATATTCTTCCTACAACCCTAGGGGTATTCCTTCATGCAATTATTTTTTTTTACTCCATGCTTGTAGGTTGCATCCTAGTTTTTTTCATAAAGCATTCCACTTAGACATAGTAATAATGGCATATGCCCCAGAATTGAATCTTGTATTTGGTTTATATTCGAGAAGAGAGTGTGTAGGGCAATGGAAATCTAAGCATCGAGTAACATCTATTGTCCTTGAATTTCGGTCATGTAAACAATATGCAAAGGCAAGTAATTAGGTTCATTCCTCCATTCACATATGAAAATCCTTTCCACTCTAATGTAGACTACATAGAATCCTTCAACCTCGCACTTCAAGGCCTCTTTAAAAATATTTCATAGGAAGAATATGAGACTAAATTGGATCAACCTGTGTCCCTCATAACCCAAAGCAATCGGAGGAAAAATGTGTGACAAAAGAGTAGACATGTGGATGCTATCTAAAGTTGCATAAAAAGCATGAAATCTGAAGATATATATTTAAAACATTTCTTTGAATTGCTATAATATGAGAGGAATCATTTAACATTCAATTTTTGTACAATGCCGTATAAAATATGCATCTATAATTTGCAAAATGAAATATGATCCACATATCAATATGACCTTTCACGATATAAAGTTGCATAAAAAGCACGATGGTTAAGCTCCCGTTCCCATAATTCCTTAGGTGCAATCAATTTATCATTACCACAACATTCATTCTTTAACTTCTCTCCTCATTAACGTTATACAAATACATAAAGATAATAGAGCTTCCAGTCCCATAATTCCTTGGGTGGAATTGGTCCATCCTCTTACAATAATTATTCTTTACCTTTATCCTCTTTATCATGCATAAGCCATGTTCTATAATAGATTTGTGCTACCCCATTTTATGATGTTATTTTCCATTAGCTATGAAGTCCTCATTGGAATTTCATTGTAACAACATAATTACTATTCTTTTTTAACTCATACCAAGCATGCTAAAATTTAGTTTTATTTTCTCTCATATCAAGCTTCCTAAAATGTATTTTTCTACACCAAATTCACAAGGCATTTATGATAGGATCTCTATAAAAACTTTCACAAGGCATTTATGATAGGATCTCTATAAAAACTTAGTGTGGATTATATATATATATATATAAACAAATAAAATATACTTTATATAAATAAATCACTCTATATGGTATCAATGTCATTGTTTTTGTGTTTTTAGCATGCTTTAAGTCAACAACAATACCATAGTGTCACCTATCAACACAATACTATCATGTAACTTATGATTTTGACAATGTTTTTGAAGAAATAGAAATAGTGCAGCCATTCATGATCAAGAGATGTCAAACAATAAGAAATATGCAGAATTGAGTTTAATGAGTGTTTACTTAAGTTTTTGAAGAAATAGGACATGCCATCCACAGTCAAGTCATGTCAAACAATAAGTATTATGCATAATTGTGAAGCCATTCATGATCAAGAGATGTCAAACAATAAGAAATATGCAGAATTGAGTTTAATGAGTGTTTACTTAAGTTTTTGAAGAAATAGGACATGCCATCCACAGTCAAGTCATGTCAAACAATAAGTATTATGCATAATTTAATAAATGCTTACCTAGATTTCGTCGGAACCGTCAATGAAAAATTATGATGGTTGACATCGTCCATCTTCACTTGCAACAATAGAACATTGTTTTTCAAACTTACCTTATATATAGCATAATACATATTTTTGGCAAATCTTCATATCAACCAAAAGCAGAGAACAATGACCTTGTGGCTTTTTCAGTGTATTGGATTATATTTATTCACTAAAGGCATAAAAGTTGAGAGTTCAGAAATGAAACGTAATTAATTGCAAGTTTTGCATACAAAAGTTAAGAGAGAAAATGCATAGCAACGCAAGAGATTCAACCAGATCAGAAATTGGGATGTGTGTCCATTTTATTTCAAATATGTCTAAGGTTCAAATCTCTCTGATTCATTTCACAAGATAGAAATATATAATCTCCCATACTCATTTCTCTCTGAGAGAATCTATCTCCCACATATTTTCAACTTCATTCATTTCCCAACATATTTAATAACCATTTATTGTCAATTTGATGGTATGGTCTTTCCAAGGATGCCATGTAAGCTTACCCTCCCACAGGCCGTATTCCCAATCTTTGGCGACATTCCACTTCTATTTCTTTGAGATTACTACTCAGACTCACTTGTTCTTCGAGTACATCTTTCAAATCCCTACATTTTTTCATTTCCAAATGCCTCAACATTGACATTGCTTCATCTTGAAGCAAGGAGCAAGGGAAAATTTTCCAAACAGTTAAAATCGTTTATGATGAAAGTATATAATTTTGCAATTTTTAATATTATAATAAAGAGCAGACTGGTAAAATAGTACTTGTGCATGTACCAAGTGGGAATGTGGTCTTAACCATAATTACATAAACACACACCAATTTGATCATATCCAAGTAAATCCTGTTAAACGGTGACAACAATTTCCCAATATTAGGATTTTAGATCCTATAATTCAGTGATGGTTGTAACTAATGAGATCAAATTAGAGAGCGCTTTCAATAGTAAGTTCTTTTGTAACTGTGTATTCTTATATATTCATTTTATGACCGTAGAGGCTGAGCACGAGGGAGTTGGATGAATGAATTTGTTGTAATTTTTTTGCTTTGAATAAGAAGAGAACCAATACTTGCTTGATGGATGTAGCCCAAATTTGGGGTGAACCACATAAAATCTGAGTTTTTTAACCTACATATGGTTGATTGTTTTATGTGAATTGTGTATTCCGAATTTACAATCCTAACAAGTGGTATCAGATCTCGGGAAGAGCGATTTGGCTGTGGAGAAATGTCTTGATGGATGAGTCGTCGATTTACTGGAAGGAGACAGATGCACGCACACCTTGCTAGAGATTCCCACGGGAGCGTCGACTTCTGCATCAGCGCGGGGTTCTATGCATGGAGGGAGCATCGATTTAGGGTAACCTTGCATTCTTTGTGATTTTCCAATTCAGCGTTGGACTACAGTATTCAAGGGAGCGCAGATTTTTTTTTATTTCTTGTTACGGTTTTCTCTCACATTAGAAATTGCGGAACGCAGTCTGCCACTATTGACAGCGGCGACATCAAAGACACAGAGAAAACTGAAGAACATGCAGCAGGCGGTAGCTCTTATAGAATTTGATGAAGCAAGAAAACTCAGGCAACAATGTGATGTTCTTACGAATTTCATCAGGGATGCGGTCTGCCACTATTGACAACGACGACATCTCTGTCATAGCCGCGGATCAGAAACATTGGAGGGAGCGACGAAACATATAAAGAGCATCGCGGAATACCCTCATCGAAATACGCCACGACCTGCTCGATCCGCCTCTGGTGACAAGCACGCCGAGGTTTGATTGTCACGGGAATTAATGCACTCTTTCAAAATTATATTTCCATGGTGATTATATCATGGTAAAGTTTTGAGAATATTATGGGCATACTCAGAAACGAGGGCGCGGTCGAGAGATGCTAAAGGGAGAGGTCCAGTGGTGCTAGAGAGTTGTTGTAAAGCGCGACGACTGGCTCCGGGGAGATTTACTCTTTTAAAATGGCGAGGACTCAAAGCACAAAATTTGAGATCGAAAATTTCAATGGTAAGAAAAATTGCGAGATCTGAAAGGTTAAGATGCATGATCTGCTCGTGCAACGAGGCATGGTGAAGGTGATTTTGGGAAAACCAAATCAACTCGTGACCATAACATATGAAGACTGGGATGAGATCGATGCGAGAGCACTCAGTTCCATACGCCTGTGTTTGGCCGATGATGTTCTTTTCAACATTGTTGCGGAGAAGAAAGCATCTGGTTTATGGACGAAGTTGGAAAGCTTGTATATGACGAAATCCTTGACGATCAAGATCTTCCTAAAAAGGCAACATGAAGGAAGGTACAAAAATAGTTGATCATTTAAATACTTTTAATACTCTCTTAGTTCAGTTGACCAGCGTGGGAGTAAAATTCGATTCTGAAGACAAGACAATTACATTATTGTGTTCTTTGCCCGTGTCATGGGATCACTTTGTTACCTCTATTAGTTTCAGCACAACAAAAAGTATTGAGTTTGATGTTATTGTTGGAGCACTGCTTTTTGAGGAAACAAGGAAGAAAACCAATTCAGAAACCTCTACATCTGAGGCGATGATGGTCAGAGGCAGACCTAAAGAAAGAGGACAGGATCAGAGGGATTTCTCTCGTTCAAATTCAAAGGGAAAAAAGAGCAAGATTAAATGTTGGTTTTGTGGCAAATCGGGACACCTGAAGAAGGACTGTTGGAAGCGACAACAAGCCTCCAAAAACGACCCTCCAAAAGAAATGAAGGAAGCGAACGCAACTAAAACAGGTTCAGCAACAGGTTCGTGTATGATTAATGAAGTTTTATCAATTAGTATTGGTTCACGTCATGATCAATAGTGGTTATTAGAACCTGGTGCTTCAAATCACATGTGTCTTCATAGACACTAGTTTGTTACTTACCAGTCTATATATGACAGAATAGTTTAGATGGGAAATGATATCTCGTGTAAAGTTGTGGGAATTGGTAGCATTCAAATTAAGATGTTTGATGGAACTGTTAAAATATTAACTGATGTGAGACATGTACCTGAGCTTAGGAAGAACCTAATTTATTTGGGAGTCTTAGACACTAGAGGATATAAGAGTATCGTTCAAGGTGGAGTTATGAAGGTCTACAAAGGAATTCTACTGGTTATGAAAGCGAAGAAGGTTGGTAACATGTTTCTGTTAGAAGGAAGAACTGAGTCAAATCATGCGACAGTGGCATTTGAGAATGACAGTGATTATGTTCGAATGTGGCATCAACGGTTGGGCCATATGAGCGAACAAAGATTAAAGGTATTAACTTATCACAAGTTACTTCCTAGTCTAAAGTCTTTAAAGTTAGATTTATGCAAGCACTATATCTATGGAAAGCAAAATAGGCAGAAATTTAAAACCGGAAGACACACTAGTGAGGGAATCCTTGACTATATCCATTCTGATGTTTGGGGACCATCCCCTACTATTTCGTATGAAGGATCATCATATTTTGTAACTTTTATAAATGTTTTATCTAGGAAGGTTTGGATCTATATGTTAAAAATAAAGGTTGATGTATTTACTGTTTTCAAGCAGTTTAGAGCTTTGGTAGAAAAGAGCACGGGTAGGTCCATTAAATGTTTAAGAACTGATAATGGTGGTGAATTTACATCAATGGAATTTGATAACTATTGTAAGGAGTTTGGGATTGATAGGCATAAAACCACTGCCTATACTCCTTAGTAAAATGGAGTTGTTGAACGCATGAACAAGACTCTTCTAGATATAGCAAGGAGTATGCTTAATAATGCCAACTTGCAGTAGGAACTATGGGCAGAAGCAGTAACTACAACTTGTTATCTGGTGAATCGATCACCATCAACAACAATAGAGTGCAATATTCCTAAAGAGGTATGGAAAGGTCACCCTTGTAATTATTCTAATCTTAAAGTTTTTGGTTGCGAAGCCTATGCTCTAATTCTGAAACATCAGCATTCTAAATTAGATCCAAAAAAAAAAAAAAAAGGCTTATCTTTGTTGGATGTGGTGATGGTATTAAGGGGTACAGGTTGTGGGATCCTACTGCCCACAAGATCACCATTAACAGAGATGTAATATTTGATGAATCATCTCTCATCAAATCAGATATAGATGTTCAAATGAAACAAGAAGAAGCACCTAAGTATCAACAGATTCAGTTTGAAACCAGTTCAAATATAGATGAATGTGAACATGAACAAGTTTTTGAAGATGTTCATGAAGAGTTTCCTGCAGAGGAAGACATGGTTGATGATAACAATCAACAAAATGTGGATGAGCCACAAACTTCCCTAAGGAGGTCTACACGGGTCAGAAATCCTCCAAGAAGGTATGATGATTTTGTTTCGTCAGTTTCTTTAAGTACTAATGATAATGAACCTTCGTGCTATCAGGAAGCTGTGAAGGGTTCTAACAGTGATAAATGGAAAGAAGCAATGAAGGAATTAGAGAGGAATGGCACATGGGACCTGGTAGAACTTCCAAGAGATAGGAAAACTGTAGGTTGCAAGTGGGTCTACAAGCTAAAGAAGGGTGTTGATGATAAGGTGGAAAGGTACAAAGAAAGACTGGTTGCGAAAGGATATTCTCATAAATAAGGTATTTACTTTCATGAGATTTTTTCACCAGTTGTTAAGTCTGTTTCAATTCGATTTGTGTTAGCATTAGTTGCATTACTTGATTTGGAGTTGGAGTAGCTAGATGTTAAAACTGCCTTCTTACATGGATATTTGGATGAGGACATTTACATGGAACAACCTGAAGGGTTCGTTCAGAATCGCAACAAGAAATTTGTTTGCGGGCTCAATAAATCATTGTATGGTCTAAGGCAGTCACCCAGACAATGGTACAAGAAATTTGACTCTTTCATGGTGAGCCAGAATTATACAAGGAGTAAGTATGATCATTGTGTCTACTTTAAGAAATTGAATAATGACATATTCATTATCATAGTATTGTATGTTGATGATATGCTTTTAGCAAGAAAAAACATAATTGAGATCAATGGGTTAAAGGCTCAGATGGCTAGGAAATTCGATATGAAAGATCTAGGATCAGCAAGGCAGATTTTGGGCATATAGATATTCAGAGACAGGAGGAATGGTAAGCTTTGGTTGTTGTTGAGACCTGAAATTGACATTTTCATTACCCTATTTTACTCTTCACCTATACCTTTTTGAACCTACCTAAAGCTTGAATGGATGACAAGAATGCCATCACTTGCTAGTATTAAGGTCATAAGGTAAAGTATGGTTAATTCATGTATTTTGTGGTTTATTGAGTTAAGGAATTAAATATTTCATATACTAATGCTCGATTTGTCATATGTGAATCTTTGACCCTAGATATCTAGTGTTCCTGTACCAGCTCTGTCATGATCTGGTACCTGCACACCAAGATTGTTGTTGTCTGATCCGGTACCAAATGCATCAAGTACTAAATCTTACCTGTGGTGATCTGGTACCAACGAGCACGCCCTGTTATGACCCGATACCACCTTTTGCGCCCTGTTGTGATCCAGTACCACCTTTTGCGCCCTATCGAGATCCGGTACCATCTGCCTGTTATGATTTGGTACTGATATGGAAGAGCCTAATGCACTAAGTTAAGTGCTAGGTCTCGCCTCTTGGTGGATGTCTATTTGTTTAGCAAGGCTATGATAAGAACAGTGTGTTAATTGTCTTATCCTCATGCACTTCATGTCATGAGGATGAGGCTAAAGATGTAACCGAATGATTAAACTTAAACACCTGAATGATTTGCAAATCACTTCGCCTCCTTGTGTTTCACGATGCAGACTATTAAATAGCCATGGCAAGGATGGTAGAAGAGAGGAGAGTTAGCATATTATCAATGTGTAAGCAACATATGATAGTATAGAACATTTCTGAGTAAAGATTAATGAAAAGTCATTTTATCCCCATATTCTGATTATCTATGATTGAGAATGAGTTGAGTTGTTAAAGAGAGTTTTGATTTTATGTGTTGAAGTGTGAGTGAGAGTAATGTGTGCATTAGAAGAAAGCTTTCTATAGACTTCAGTAGCTGACATGTTGAAGCGGCAAGGGCCCACCGCCCAACAAAGGTCAGCCTCTTCGTAGATTAGCATTAGTGTTTGTTTTCAGTAGTATAGACAGTGAACTAGCTAAAGCTTTAACTCTGTTAGATGATAACAGTGTAACTTAGATTAAGATTTCCGTTTTACAATTGTTTAGATCTTTAATTGCTCTATTTTTCATATGCTCTATTTTCTGCTCTCATGAATTTGATTTCCTTGAGTGATCATAGTTGTTGGCAGCAATAGTCAAAACTACTTGGAGAATAACTAGTGAAGTTCATTGTGAACCACAGCAGAACCAACACATTGACTATTGAACTACCTATGCTATGATGATTAATGTGTGATTTTCTTTCAGAAAAGTGTGGATTACATAATTAGTTTTCTGGAGCAGACATCAGAGTTGATCTATCAAACAAATTCCATCTCATACTTGCATTTTCCATAATGGAATAGATAGCGTCTCTGTGAAAGACAACCAAAGTGCACTGTAGTTTTCCATTTTGATTTGTTTCTAGCATACATAATCTAGTTTGATTCTATACTCATGACATTAGGAATTACCTTTCTTATTGGTGTCTTGTAACTCTGTTGATTACGAATCCCGGATTAATAATTAATGAGTGCATTATATTAGACATATAAGTAGCACAACAGTTGTCACAACAAAAGTATGTTGAGAAGATACTTTTGAGGTTTGGTATGAACGATGTGAAACCAGTTTCAGTCCCTTTGGCTTCCCATTTTAAGATTTCTTCAAGTTTATGTCCTAGTACAAAAGAAGAAAAGGAATATATGTCTCGAATATCATATGCTAATGCAGTAGGAAGTCTAATGTATGCGATGATTAGTACAAGGCCAGACATTTCACATGCAGTTGGGGTTGTCAGCAGGTATATGGAAAATCTAGATAAAGAGCATTGGGCAGTAGTGAAATGGGTGCTTCAGTATTTGAGAGGCACAAGTGATTACTATATCACTTATAACAATGGTTGTGAATTAGTCTGTGGATATGTTGATTCTGATTTTGCAGGTGATTTGGACAAGAGAAGGTCGACTTCAGGGTATGTATTTACTCTTGCAAGTGGAGATATTAGTTCGATGTCAAGGCTACAGAACATTGTTGCTTTATCCACTACAGAAGCAGAATACGTAGATGCTTCACATGCTTGCAAAGAGGCAGTTTGGTTGAAAGGTTTGTTTGGTGAGTTTGGAAGGATGCAGGACAAAGTAAAGTTACTTTGTGATAGTCAAAATTTTATTCACTTGGTTGAGAATCCAACCTACCACAGTAAAACAAAACATATACCTATCAAGTACCATTTTGTAATACATGTCATCGATGAACGTGGAGTATCTCTTGAGAAAGTGCATACAAAAGAGAACTGTGCACACATGTTCACAAAACTAGTACTTTTAGAGAAGCCACGATGGTGCTTGGATTCTCTTGGCTTGCAGAAAAGGTGATGAACAAAATAAGGAGTAAGGTATAAGGTTAATTGTTGTCAAGGTGGATATTGTTAAACGGTGACAAGGATTTCCCAAGATTAGGATTTTATATCCTATAATTCAGTGATGGTTGTAACTAATGAGATCAAATTAGAGAGCACTTTCAATAGTCAGTTCTTCTGTAACTATGTATTCTTATATATTCATTTTATGCCCATAGAGGCTGAGCATGAGGGAGATGGATGAGTGAGCTCATTGTAATATTCCTGCTTTGAATATGAAGAGAATCAATACTTGCTTGGTGGATGTAGCCCAAATATGGGCTGAACCACATAAAATCTAAGTTTGTTAATCTGCATGATGGTTGATTGTCTTATGTGAATTGTGTATTCCGAATTTACAATTCTAACAAATCCAACCTCCTCCACAGCCAATAAAAGGAAATTCAGTGATGCCATCCAGAGAAAGAACATGTTGAGGATATCATTAAGAGATACATTGAAGTTTAATTACCTCTATCATGCAATCTACAAGAATCAAAACATAAGCACTCTATCGATCGTTGAATAAAATGGCCAACAAAAATCTGCTGATTTTTTGTAACTTTCCTTTCCATTCCATGAATTTCTCGATAGAGAATTTGAAATTAATATCATACAATATCATGATTAAGGTAAATATTGATCATCGTTCAATATCTCGCAGGGTTATGCTGATATTGAATTCGTGGAAGAGATCAATACCCACAATAAATAGAACTTTTTTTTCACATCAAAGGATGGAGATACATTGATCCTCTAATGATTATCTCCTTGTAATGACATAATTTAATAGGTTCATAACATCGACAGGAAGAATATTAGTAGAGTACAACACCTAAGGTTGAATATATTTGATTAGAGAATGGTAAGAGAATAGGTGGACACTTGCAAAGAAGTGACAATAGGTGGTTTGGAAAATGTCATCTGGATAGGTAGCGGGTTGCAAGTGGTTATCGACAAATCTTGATGGGAAGAGTTTCGATGTGAGGAGTTGAATATAGGATTGTTTAGGGTTGATCCTTTCGGGTGGAGAGCGTTCCCCTTAGGATCCTTGCAGTTTTTCCTGGGATACCAGGGACGAAGTTTGGCATTTTTTACTATACTTTGGGCTAGAGATGGTTAGCTTTTAGCTAGGGGTTCTTTAGTCAACTTCCATTTATTTTAGGGGAGGATATCATTTTACTATTTTCCTTTTTCCCTTCATTTCACCTGGGACCCTGAGGCTATTCCTTACGATGACTATTTTAGTATTTCTTTCAATGTTTACTTGTCGGGATGCGAGTTTTTCTGTGAGGTAAGGGTTTTTATTGGACCCAACCTTTGGGAGGTGTGCATGTGATTCAGATACTTCCAGGTGTTCCGTGGCGAGTCTTGTGTATCAGTAGTCTTTGGACTTTCCCAAGATAGGGGCCATCCACATTAACTATTTCCCTAATTAAAGTGGAGAACTGGCTTCTAGTAGTTGAGGAGAGTTTTTGTAGCTGGGTTAGGTGGAAGGCATAGTAGCTCAGGGAGGATCTTCTGGATGGAAGCTGAGGTCAGTGCACTAATGAGTGTGGTTGACGAAGCTATCTAGCATAATGTTGGTCTTTTCGCATTGGTGGACAGAACGCATTGGTGGACGGAATTAGTGCGGATACGTGAAGTTAGCCCTGGTAGAAGTTTACCGCTCCTTTGATACCAAAGTTTGGTGGATTGACCAGATAAAAAACTTATTCAACCTTTCCTGGATCCCTTAGCATCTCGAGGGTGCAATTTTCCTGGTATTGAAGGTCTGGGATCTAGAAGTGAGGCCATTGGAGCTTAGAAAAAGAGGGTCTCCGGTACGAGTACACATGAGAGAGCTATTAAACGAGAGAAGTCGTGGAGTACTAACCGAAATAAGTGCAGATTGGTTATGGGGGTGAATGTTGGTCTCGAGGACACCTGCACATTGGCACTAACGATTTTGGTGGGACGACTGTCCTATCTGTCTCTGTGCAACATTCCTTTACCTGTATGGGTTGAGGAAGTCTGGTCACCATTTTTGGGTTATACACCTGAGACTCTCTACTTGACAAACGGATGGCTCAATTTTCTTTTTGAGAAGCTATAAGACACTATTCACATTCTGGGAAAACTATGGGTGGTGGATGGTTGTAGTATAATGCTCAAGCATTGGAACGTGGGGTTTGACCCACGTAAAGATTATTTCCAATGCACACACTTGTGGGTTCTGCTTCCGGTGATCTAGGTGGATCATCTCAAAATTCAATAGAGTTAAAGTATTCAAAATGAAAATTAAATCTTACAAAGTGGAAGAGCTCATCAGCAGCTTTCCGGTGACATTCGTTTCAGGAAAAACGGCCTCTAGGTGACAAAAATATGAGCAAGAGAAGTTTCATCAAAAATGGTTATAAGTGGGTTAAAATGATAAAAAATATGGTTAAAAATGGTTTGGAAAAAAAAGGGGTGGTCAGGCCCTTGACCTTGCCAACACCGAGGCCCCCTTGGTATTAAAACCATATCATATATATTAAAACCATATAAACCATATCCAAATGTGATATAACACAAATCGCACGCATATATTTAAAACTATATCATATGATATGTATTAAAACATAAAACGCACGCAAACCATACCATATTTCAAATATGTTATAATAAATATATGTGTATGGAAGAGAAGCCCGCGGCTTTGACCCCGAGACTTCCGCCCCCATAACAACTACAACTACCAATGCGCCACCGCCATGGGACGTGGCAAGGAATGGCACAAAAAACTTAAACGTTGCCGATATTCGGGGGATTTCGGAGGGTGCGTGGCCCATAGCTCGCGCCTCCCCAAAAACTATTGTTTTTTTATTATTTAAATGGGGCATGGGAACGAATCTCGAGGAGGGAGAAAGAGTTTTGATGCAGGCAGAGATAGGCACATAGATTGAGGTGATGCTGCACAGTGATCGAAGTGAATTTGCACAAAGATCGAGGTGGTATTTGCATGCAGTTCAAGGTGGTACATAATTGGCATGCATCTCGAGGCCGTACACACTGTACAATTAGGGCAAATTTGGGAATTGTGCCAAAAAGGGCATTCAGAGTCCAGTTTCTGAAATATATTGAGTTTATACTCAAAAGTCTCGATTTTTCACAAGGATTCCAGATCCAGCTTCATTTTTTGCATTCAGACATCTAGACAGAAAAGTGCTCACAAAACCTTCCGGATACACAGAAAGGTATCCATGTTTATACTTAAAAGTCTCAGAATTTCATCTTGCAGTTGTTGTTGAAGTCTGTTACTGTATATGACAGACAGAAATCAGAAGTCACTTTGTAAGAATTTGAATACTTAATCTATCGACCTTCCCATTTGGAAAGTGGCCCGGAGAGGTATCCAGGAAGTCTGGTGAACTCCCTTACCAATTCTTGTTCATAGATAGTATGCTTACATGTTTATGTGCTTGATGAATGTTCTTTAATTTTGCATTCATAAAGATGGTTAACAATTAAAAAAATTCACATGCAAGTAATGGTTAAAGATCAAGTAAAATTTTCAGATCATCCAGGATTTCCACTCCAACTATGGAACCATAAATCACTTGAAGAAATCGGGAACAACTTGGGTAAGTTTATTAAGGTGGATGACTCTCTGTTGAAAGATCTAGACAAAAGGATTTGCAGGGTCTTAGTTGAGATTGATATTCATGTTGGTCTACTCGAATCTCTTGAGATTGAGTGGAGGGGTCACTTGTTGACTCAGAGGCTCAATCACATTCGTATACCTTTCAGATGCACCCAATGTCATAGGATATGTCACCTGTGTAGGGAGTGCAGGGGACTCGTTGAAGAGGAGGATTGAGAGGAATCCTTGCTTAGGTGACCGACACGAGAAGATTTTATGGAGGTGAACTCGGTGACCAGAGAATGGTATTCGACAAGTCCATATTCATCCTCTCCTCTTACGCCTAGGGACACTTTCACTGGTAAGTTGAAGAATATATGCCCTTTACTTTTTTCTTCTTTGTCTACTTTGGAAAAGGACCTTTTGGATTCGGCCTTTGGGGTGGTAGAGGATTGTAGGTTGTCTTCCCCCATTGATCCTATGTCCATTGGTAGGGGAGGGGTTTCACCTGACTCAACTAACCTGGGTGGAAAAATGGGCCTGGAGCAAGTGGTAGACAGTTCTCTGCCTCAATCCCCCTTGGCGAATTTTTTTCCTAGTGGAGCTTTTTCCACTTCTGGTGTTCCGGGAAGGGTAAGTAGTCATGTGTCAGAGCACCCTTCTTCTGACCCATCAAGCTACAGAATGGATAAGGCCTCTTCAACTATTTTGGATTTAAATACTCCTATTCTCTCAGGTTTTAGAGAACCAGAGCCTGGAGAAAACTTGGTGATTTACTGGATTCTTTAGTTCCTATCGTTAAAGAGATACATAAACCTGTTCCTATTCCTACTTTTCAGGGGAGAAATGTTGTAGTTTCTAATAGTACTAGCCACTTTGTTGGTTGATCACAACAGTCGGGGGAGGTATCCCTCAAGGATTATGCTTGGACCAAAGGGTTGGGTTTAGAAATTTCTCCTATCAAAACTAGAAGTGCCAGAAAAAAAACATTTACTATTCCTGGGACACCAGATCCACTTATTACGATTTCTTCGGACAATGGGGCGCTTAGAGGCATGAAATCCCTGACCAGGGAGAAATCATGATTTTGTTTTCACTTAACATCAGAGGGATAGGGTCCCCCCTGAAAGTTGCCTCCATGCGTAGAGTACTCTCTAGAACTCTTCCTGACATTATTTTTCTGCAAGAGACTTTGGTGGATGCACAGAAGGCCCGATCCTTTATGTTTTATTTGCGACCTGAGTGGTATATTTGTGCTGTAAGCTCTATGGGCAAGTCTGGAGGCTTACTGGTGGCTTGGGACCCTTTGAAATTTGATCTCTCAACTTACTTAAGCTATGGTGGTATTTATTTGACAGACATTCATTTAGAGAAAAGGCAGCGGATATCCTTTTTAAATATTTATGGGCCATGTGGTGACAGAAGAGCCTTTTGGAAAAAAGTGGTTGACAATGGAATTCTTGCACATAAGAATCTTATTGTTGCTGGAGATTTAAACCTAACTATGAGTGTCTAGGAAATTTGGGGTGTTTCATCTCAGCCCGATCCACTGGTAGGTTTATTTAAGGATTTTTTTATGGACACAGGATTGATGGATATTCTTCCAAATGTGCTCGCGCCAACATGGAGGAATGGTAGGGAGGGCTCGGATAGCATCTCTAAAATATTGGATAGAGCCTTTGTTTCAACAGATTTATTAAAGGCTACTGGTCATCATCGATCATGGGTTGCATATCCTTTTCTATCAGATCATGCACCAGTCATACTACAGTTGGATCATAACATTCATACTCCATCCTCCCTGTTCAAATTAAATTTGATGTGGCTTATGGATTTAGAATTATCCCGTATTGTACATGAGACGTGGAAGGACATGTCCTTTATACCAGAGACAGAGTCTTAGAAGATATTGGTTGCAAAATTAAAATTGATCAAGCAGAGAGTTAAGAAGTGGGCCCAATTGCAAAGAGTCCAATTTTTTTTAATTCTTGATAAGTTGGAGGATGATCTATTGAGGTTCTATCAGGTGAACTCCAGGGTTCAAATGAGCTGGGAGTCCAAGAAACTTACCACTACATTAGAAACAGAGTGGAGCTTTATATTATTGGTAGAGGAAGAGCTATGGAGATACCTAAGCCATGTTACCTAGATCAAAAGTGGTGATCAAAACACTAAAGTTTTTCATCAATTTATGATTTTTAGAAGAAACAGAAAACACCTCTAGGAAATATAGGATGAGAATGGCCAGACCCATACTAGAAATGAGGATATTTTAGCAGAGACGCTCAGATATTTCAAAGGGTCTTCGACAGAGGATGAGACTCTTATTGTTGATCAGGTTTCCTTAGCTATTCTCTTCCCTCATATTGTATCTGAACAAGAAACTCTTCATATTGAAAGTTCATGCAAGAAGGAAGAGATATGGGAAGTTCTTAAAGCCTTTGCAAAAGACATAAGTCCAGGCCCTAACAGATGGACAATGGAGTTTTTTATCCACTTTTTCGAGCTGGTGGGGGATCATTTGTTTAATTTAATTGAGGACTCTAGGAGCAGAGGAGTGGTTACTAAAGTTGTAAACTCGAATTTTCTGGTCCTCATCCCAAAAGTCAACAAGCCAATGACCTTTGGGGACTTCAGACCGACTATGTTGTGTAACTTGTGTTATAAAATTATAGCGAAAATTATTGCAAACAGGATCAAACCAATTCTTTCGCGAGCCCTCTCAGAAGAGAAATTGGGTTTTTTAAAAGGGAAACAGATTCTAGATGCTATTGGGACAACCTAGGAGTGTCTACACAACATTAAGAGGAAAAAGTTACAGGCCCTGATTCTAAAGATAGACTTAAAAAAGGTTAATGACTGTATCAATTGGGATTTTCTTAGACTGAGTTTAATATAATCGGGGTTTGGTCTGATGACTACCAATTAGATTATGAGATGTGTTATTAGCGCAAATTATGCGGTCTTGATTAATGGAGAGACAGCTTCTTTTTTTTCAGCGAGGTAGAGGCACGAGACAAGGATGCCCCTTTTTCCATTGTTATTTATTTTGGTAATGGAGGGGTTCAGTATATTACTAAAAAAAGGGCAGGCTGAGGGGAAGTTAATTGCATCAAGGTGTCCAAAGTAGTAAGGATCCTACATCTATTTTTTGCTGATGATGTTCTATTAATGACCAGATCTTCTTTATAGGAATGGAAGGTGATATATGAGCTTATAAATTACTTATTTCATGCTTCGAGTTTGGAGAGAAATATATCCAAAACTATTGTTCATTACTCTAGAATTTGTGGTGTACAATTAACTTATTTTATGGATTTCTTCCCATACAAATTAGTGGATCTCAAACTCGGTTTCAGATACCTAGGTTATTTTCTGAAAGTAGATACTTATAAATCCGAGGACTAGTTGTGGCTTATTTCAAAGTATGAGAAAAGGATAGATCATTGGTGTAATAGGTGGTTATCACTTGGTGGGAGATATATTCCAATTAAAGCGGTTCTGGAAAGTCAATCGGTTTATTGGATGTCCCTAGCAGTGATTCTGAATTCTGGTCTAAGCAAGATAAGACAACTTACTTTCAACTTCTACTGGTCAGGATGTAGTGGTAAAAATCGTCTTCACCTCTGTAGGTGGGAAGACTTAGATAAAACAAAGCGATGTGGAGGTTGGGGATTGAGGAACATATTTATATTTAATAGTTCTCTAGTGGCGAACACTCTATGGTGAGTATTGATGAAGCAAGGCATCTGGCACTCTGCCATAAAATATAAGTATTTACCCTATACTTCGGTAGCCACCTGATTTAGATCAGTCTCTCCTAGGGAGACAACTTCTTCTCTGACCTGGAAATGTCTTTTGAAATCCTTACCGATTATATCACAATGGTTGAGCTTAAGTCCAGGATCAAGACATACGATCAGTATTGGAAAGGATATGATTATGGGTCTAGGGCCCTCTACTCTCTTGTCTCCAACACTCATTTCAGAATTATCACAAAGGGATATTAATATTCTTTATCAGGTTGGTGGAGGGACGTGATATGGCTCTATTGGCACTATCTGGAAAGACAGTCATGAACTTGCACTTATAGGGGTATTGGCTACCGAATGGGACAGATACTATAGGGTGTTATCAATATCTAGCATATGTCTGTAGGACAAATATGATGAACTTTTATGGAGTGGAGGTGACCATTCTGGTTTTTTAACAGTGAAGAATGTCTACAGATCCATTGCGAGGATTAAATGACTGACAATTTTTGGGGGTGGAGAGTTTCGTTCTGGACCTGGCTGATTTCACTAAAAATTAAACTTTTATTGTGGCTTGCAATGGAAAATAATATTATTACTTGGGAATATCTACAAGCCAGGGGTTGGGAAGGACCTAGCTACTATATTTTATGTTCTAGGGGGGCAGATACAATTAGTCACTTGTTGATTAACTATATTTTTACTAGGCAAGTTTGATCTCGGATCTTAAAGGACTTAAAAATACGAAATGAGTGGGAGGGCTTGAACCTTATTGTATGCTATTATAAATGGATCTTACGGTCTACAAAATTTTCTACTCTTCCAGCTATGATGTGCTGGAACATTTGGCTGGAGCAAAATGGCGCCTTATTTGAGGATAGAAACCCAACTATTGAATCAGTTGTCTACAAGTTTTGTGGCTCGGTTTATAAGAAGGAGCCACTTCCTCTAACCTTTCAATCTATTCTATTGACAGGGTGAAACTGTGGGATTTTTTTATGGAGCCATGCTAGAAAATGGAATAAACAGTGGGGTTGGGGGTGTGATTAAACTCAGTGATACTTCCTCCATTACTTGGACTTGTAACTATGTCCCCGACACCAACACAAGGGAAGAATTCATAGGAGTTTGGGAAACTCTCCTTCTGGTCTCAAGACTTCATATCTATAATTTACAGGTTCTGGGAGACTCTAGAATTGTTATTGATTGGTGCAACAACATAGGGAAGATACAGGTAATTTCTCTAAATTGATGGAAGGTATGATTTAGAGAGTTATTCCAATATTTCAACAAGATCAGTTTTAACCATATCTACCAAGAACTGAATATGGAGGCTAATAAGCAATCAAAAAAGGCACTCAAGTTAGTTGAAGGAAATATATACTATTCTCTTTGGGAAGATGGTCATGAGGGGCCTACCTTGGCTATAAAGATATGAATTTTTATAGAGCAACCTTTCTTGGAGTTAGGAGCTTTTTGGTAATTATTTTGTGTAAGGGAAAAGTATTGAATTCGAGGTTAAGACTGCCTCTGCACTATAGATGAGATTATTTGAGTAGTTTCTTTTGTGAGACATAGTATGCCTAATTTCTTGTTGGTTGAGTAGGAGGGTAGATCAATGCTCTGGAAACTTTGGATATGATCAGTCTTTTGTAAACAATTATATATTTTGTATATAATGAGAAATTTTTCAGTTGGAAAAAAAGTGGTTATTGACAGACGAAAAATGCTCAGAGAGAACTTCCCCCTTAAAAAAACCTTTGATGTAATTATAGATCCTATTTATTTTCTTGTTTCTGAGTGAAAAGTAAAGCCATGAGCTATAAGACTATTCTAAATCCTATTTATTACTATCTTCATTTTAAACATTTCTAAATCCTATTCATTACCCTCTTCATTTTAATCATTAAACGGAGAAAGTGGCATAGACTCATTTTGTCTCTTTACCTCTACTTTCCATACTTATATTGTAGTAACTATAATTGGATTGATGATTCCCAAAACCAATGCTTATATTGTAGTAGATATACTTGGATTGATATTATCCAAACCAATTTGTTTATATATATATATATATATATATATATATAATGAGTTCATTCTAGCAAATGATTTTATGTATTGAGAATATTTTCATGACACACACACAACAACGTACCCAGCCCCAAGTTGAGTCATGCCACACAAAAATTCTTCTCTGATATATATATATAACGCCACACAAATTATTCTCTGATACCAATTCTAACTGCGGAAATAACGCATTGAGACAAATCGCACGCATGAACAACCTCTCGCTAAGCAAAACAATTGTTTCCTAGCGTGCTTGGCAATTCAAGCCTTGCGATCGAATCAAGTTACCATTACTACTAAAATTAACTAACCGATACCATTTAATAACCACCATGCCCTGCATATGCAAAAATTATGCAGAACCAACAATAACATGCACATCCATGCATAATTATGTACAATTACAACAAACAAAATCAACATAAACATACACACAACAATTAGCGTGTATACACACATAAAAGAACACTTATATTCTTCTATAAATCACCAAATGCATGTAGAACTCAGACCTTCCTCCCAATCATAGACTCTACTATTCATACACTCTCAACAACAAGTCACCCCAAAGTTGGGGCTATGAATCCACCAAGGAAAATACTACATAATCCAAACTAAGGTATGACAACCAACACAGTAAAGAACATGCCCAAGTTCTCACTCCAACAATAGTTCCAAACTCATAGCCTCTCATTCTCGACAACCTGTCCCACCCAAGGAAATGTACCCCTTCTATACTCAACACTCCTTTGGGATGTCTCACTTCCCTTCTAGGGATTCAACAACAAGTCGTCTAGGATGTCTCAGAGCTCTGTAGCACTTGGAACAAAATTTTGTTCAAGGAGTTACAACACCCACTATAACAACACATAGAGAAAACTATTTCTAGAAATTCTCTCACCTATAGAGAATGCTCCACAGGCCTGACAACCTACTTCTTTAGCCTAAACCACTAAGGATTTATTGGGTAACAATTAGTTGTAGCTTCCTCTTACACTCTCTATCCAAGGTAAGGGTGATGGAAGAAAGAATGAGTGAATGATTGGAAGAATAATGAGAATTACACTAAGTTCCCCATATTATATTTTCGTGTTTCTACGTTGACACTTTTCACTCTAGGAATTTCCTTTTGTAGGATTAAATCACATTTTGAGACCTAATTCTGAGTAGGAAATACTACACTAGTTAATTGCAAAAGAAAGAGAGTAGAGAGAAAAATAGAATTAGTCTTCACACATAAGAGACTAAGAAACCAACTGAACTCACCTTGTATTAATCCTTGATCATGAGCACAATATATAGGATTATCCACAAGAGGAATAATGTGCACTAGGTTTGGGTTTCTATGTGCATTCTCAAGAAAAAATCAACCTCTCCCACTTGCAATAGTTAACTAAAGTCAAAAGTTGCTAATAATAAGAAAATGTCAAAAAATATAGGTGTGAAATCAATGATTAGAACTCTACATGAAGTCAACATGCATTCCATAATAGAAAAACTCTCTTAGAATAATACTAGAGTCCAAAAATGGAACCAAAGTTCTAACTGAGAGTGAATTTCATAAATATGGAAAGTCACTAAATAAGTGAAATAAGTTAACTCCAAGAATAATATGGGTAATGTGCACTTCCTTAGGATGCCATTAATAGCTAGAAAAAGTGTGAATTAGGTGCCATGTCACTTTTCCAATCACTTCCATGTCACTGCCAAGTCGATACTGCATGGAAAACCTGCTAAAAAGAGAAATTGCCAAAAATAGACTACTAGGGTTTGGTCACCTGCTAAAAATAGAAAATGCCAAAAATAGACTACTATGGTTTGGTCACATGCTAAAAATAGACATGATCAAGAATAGTCAGTCTAGGAAAGGCATTTAGGCTAGGTATGGTGGCCAGGCTAGGTCTATAAATAGACATGCTATAAATAGTAGTCTTCTTGAGAAAGTGGAAAAATGGAAAAATGAGTATGTCAATGAGTATGTAGTTGAGCATGTACCCCAAAGTCCCCCCTGAAACACAATCAAGGTGTGCACAATGATGAATCCTAGAAATATGAAGCCATATTAGGTACTCGTGTATAAGTATAGATGCATAACAACTTAACAAAAGTGAGGTAAAGAGGGAAAATCTAATGGGAACCCCCCCCACCTCAAAATATGTTGCTAATAAAAAGGAATGCTAATATGTTTAGATTCTAATATGATGTATCCCTCACTCCTAGTGTAACAAACCTTACCCCCTATTTCTCATTTAGGCTGATGGGGTGTCAAAATTTCACTTTTTCCAACTACTTCATTTCTCCAATTAGACCTCGTAGATTAATTCTTCTTGTCGAGAGATTTCCAACGACTATAACCATGCTCAATTTTGATCTCTAGATAAAAAGTTACATCCTTTGAAATTTTCTAGGCTATCTTCCATCCATTCCACCTCAGTGCCATGTTGCATCCACGTGGCTCCTTGTCACACATGCCACCTGATATGCAACTAATGTAGCACTGATGTGGAAGCTTCCACATATCTCCATGATACTCATCCGATTAACCCTCTAGATCAACGACTCTGATCTATTCAGAGCCCTTTTATACCATTAGAGTCATTCATTGGAGTGCATCCACTCCAGGCTTCCCTGCACACTCTGATGGCCTTAGTCCGACAACCTCCACTTCCAACAGATCCGATGATCCTAGTGATCTAGTAATCTACGGGTCTTATTCCATCGAGATCCTTAACTTGCATGAAAATTAACGACCTTCCCCATTCTCTTCATACTGGTGTCGACGGATCCCACAAAAGATCGACGGTTGTCATGCATCATGGCCACCCTCCAATTGATGACCCAGATCATTCCTCAGATTACTCCTATCGTATTAATCCCTCCTCCGGAACCACAACCCACTTTGATGAATGGATGGTATCTATTTCTGATAGATCTGAGGGATACGATTTAGCCACATGTCCTAATGAATAACACCGACAGGGGTCACGTTCAGTCTTTTCCATGAATTATGGTCTACTATGTGTTCCCCTCTGGATGCATTGGCACCCCTCATCATCATGACATCACTTCCCTGCTAGCCTCACTTACATGGAATCCTATGTGGCATATTAGTTGGAACCCAAGACATCTAGCCCTACCCAACTATGCCACTTATATTGAAACATGGAAATCATCCACATCACCTTTTTATCCCTTAAAGTGCCAAATCACCTTGACATGTGACATAGTCCACTCGACACGTCGACCTCCCACGTGGACTGACATGGTGTACATTTCATCGTTGAGCACTTGGCATGTCCCTCTAAGTGCTGATACTTTTCCACTGTACATTGGTTGGGTGACATCATCCTCATCAACATGACATCACCTTCCCTCTTATCCTTGGCTAGGAGAGACCCGCAATGATCCATGGTTGTGGTTACTCCTCAGTTGTTCACCGATCTATGGCCATGATCACTCCTTGGAGCCTTCCCATCAGAGCACCTTCACCAAGGATACCTCGACCAATTGACTCTGATGACCTTGCCACTATCAATAGTTAATATACTTTGAAACCTATCCCAATCATTCCAATGGTGTCGATTGGTATTTGGGGCCTTTCCATCAATGTGGCTCTACTCTAGGCTTATGGGGCTACTCCAACCAACTAACTTCGATGGTTCCTCCACAATCAACAGTTTTGATCTCCCATATCCTCCCTTTGATGGATCCAATGATTATCAATGACCTGGATCCTCTGCAATTCCTCATATGCGAGGAACCTCTATCAATGAATAGGATCAAGACGTTGTTCCAGATCGATGGTTACGATCTTCCCAGAACATGGGTTTTCCTTAGGTTTAATATTCTGACTAAGGACTTAGTCAATTTCTTTAGAATTCTTCAAGAACTTTCCTCATCTGTCAGTTCTAAATAGGACTTCACTGCTAGGAATACATCCATATTTCTTCTCAGGATTTACTCATCCTTCAAAACCCTCACCTTGCTTTGAGAAACCTATAATTTATTTACTCTTCACCACTCTCTTGGAGAATTTAATTCCATGAGTTTTCCATACCAAGATAGGGACATTTCCATTCCTGAACTGGTTAAACCACATCAATTTCCATGACTGAACTCAAGGAAATATCATATAAATATTTCATATGCATATAAATATACACCTTTGTACAATTCTGGCAACAAATATTCAAGGAATATTTATAACAGTAAAAACCCATGACAACAGTCACATAATCACAATTTATGTATCAGTTTAAGTGTATTTTCAACAACAAATAACCCATGAATACAATTCCTGTAACATTTAATAGTAGTATGTTGAAATATAAATAACACAACAAACACCCAACACGAGAGTACATAATCATTCATACAATAATTAAAACAAACACTTTGTGAACACTTATCTGATATAAATAGCCACCAACTACATGCAGATGTTCGACTTTCCTCCCATTCTTAGACTTTGTTTCTTATAACTCAACAACATGTCACCCCTGAGTTGGGGCTTAAACTCCACTTGGGAAAAGGATTCTTAACCAGCCAAGGTCTCTTAGCAGGAAAAAAGCTTAAACTCAGGTGTCAGCTCTACAAACAACCTACAGTTTCTCATTCCCCACATGCATGTCCCACCCCAAGAAGTGTGCCTCTTCTCTTCTCAACAGTCCTTTGGCTTCCCCACTTCCCTTTTGAGGCTTCAACAATAGGCTAGATATGAATTCTCAGATCCCTGTAGTTGTAACTTGGCACCTTGGGAAAACAATTCCCAATAGTTATCTCACTTGGAGAGAATGCTTACAGGCCTAACAACCCGCTTCTTCAACAACACACGGTCCTGAAAACATGCTTCTTCAAAATCACATAGGACTAACAATCCGCTTCTTTAGTAGAGCACGAGCCCGAAAACTCGCTTCTTCGACTCAATTACCAGAAAAACCGCCCCAAATATTCCACAATGCAGGTATGGTAATGACAACTAGTATGGATAGTAGCAACACGGAGATGGTACGAATGCTAGAGAGAATGATGGAATGATCAAATGTTGGGGAAAATGCACTAAGTTTTCCCATTTTATTTACATGTTCATGAGTTGCCACTTGTCACCTCATAAACCTCCCCTTGAACCCACTTGGTGGTTTGTTTCCCTCCTCTAAGAACTTAGGATAAATCCATATCCTATGTCTTTTGACTTTAGGAATATTTTAACAATATTTCCTTGGCTTAAGCCCCCATGGCTTATCCCTCTTCCTAGACTCTTTTCCACTTTTCCCTTCTAGTGGAGTTTATCCCCCTTACTCTTTTGTTTGTTCTGTCTGCAACAATTGTGTAGTTTTATTAATATTCAAGTGTGATTACATAATACATAGGATAGGCCCACATGTCATTTTAACATTTGTCTCACCAACCTAATAACCACACAGGAACTCTGGCCCAAAAATATATTGGCTCACCAGCCTATATGTACACTTACAACTAGGGTCAACCTGGGGTATTACACCTAGAATGTCCCTCAATGAGACAAACTTATGTTCAGTGAAATACTCGGTGAAGATGTCTGCCACCTACTCTGAAGATGGATAGAACTGGATATCAATAACTCCATCCTGAATCTATTCTCGAATAAATTGCATATGAACCTCGATGTGCTTGGTATATTTCCTTTGAATTGGGTCTCTACACATCTTGAGAGTACTCTGATTATCACACCATATAACTATTGGACGATGAAAATGATCTCCCAACTCTATAAGAAAGTGTTGCAACCAAATAGCTTGAGTAGTAACATTCACTGCACCCTTGTACATTGCCTCTGCCGATGATAGAGAAATTGTTTATTACTTATTACTTTATCAATAAATAGCTCCTAATCCAAGGTAGAGGACTTATCCTAAAGTGGACTTGTGATTAGTGCTATCGCCTGCCCAATCTGAGTCTATGTAACCAACAATATATAAGAAAGATCATATTGTATAGTGTATACCAAAGCTAGTAGTCCCCTTGACATATCTAAGAATCCTCTTTGTTTCCTTCTAGTGAAGCTCATGTGGCTCCTTCATGTGCCTAGAAACTGATCCAACTACATAAGATATTTTTAGACATGAATTTGTAAGGTAGAGAAGACTCCCCACCAATTGTTGATATCTAGTACAATCAATCAAAGGTGATGCACCGACATCCTCTAGTCTAACCTCTGACTGAAAGGGTGTTGGAGCTAGCTTGCAATCTATCATATGAAACCTCTCAAGTATATATATGTAATAATTAGACTAATACATCTTGATTCCTGAATATTATGGATGATTTAAAGACCATGAAAGTAATGTAATAGTCTCATATATGTCATAGAAAACCTATTATGTAAAGTGGTCTTCACTACAGTCATGGAGGAGGGTGAGATCCCTGTGATGAGTAAATCATATACATATGGAGATATTGGTAGAAGGTAATATGTTTTCCTCATAATATACACATTAGGATCTGATCTATATCTAAGAAAACCTCTAGAGACAAGATAAGAGTCAATTTTAGCATACCATGCCCGAGGTGGTTGCTTGAGTCCATACAATGACTTCCTCAACCTGCAAACTAATGATGGATCCTAAACATATCCCTATGGTTTCTCCATATATATCCCCTCATTAATATATCCATGTAATAATGCATTCTTAACATCCATATGGTGTACCTCCCACTTTATACTTGTTGCAATATCTAGAGATAACCAAATGGAATCAATGGTGTACCTCATAGTCGATGCCTTGTACCCATGAGAAACCTTCAGCTACTAACCAAGCCTTATAATTTGTAATGTATCTATTATCATCCCTCTTTTTCTTGAAAATAAACTTACATCTAACAAGCTTCTTTTTGGAAGGTAGAGGAACCAACTCCCATGTGTTGTTCTCCAGCTCCTCTTTCATAGCTACCTCCCAATGGGGGTGTTGGGTTGCCAAAATACCATTTTTTTCACTTCACTTTTAACCATATTCCCTTCACGTTTCACCATATTTTTCTTTTCCCATAGCTTTATATTCCCTTCACTATTATATTCCAAAGCATTCATTTTAGTATTTTGAGTGAGTTTATGAATAAATATTGGAAAAATAACATGTTTTCAATTATATATCAAAGTGGGATGAGTTTTATGATGTTTACAGGTGTATTTGAAGACTCCAACCAAGTCATATTTGACCATCAAGCCACACATTCGAATTTCCTCTTCAACCCCTTAAAGATTTGATGGATATTTCGAGATTCACTCAAGTATCTTGGATGGAGAATAATCATGGAAGAGAGATTTGTGAGAGGATTTGAAGAAACATCAGTTGTTAGGTCTTAGCACATGGTTGTAACTGTTAGTCACCATTAAATATTTTATGTGAAATCAAGATTTTGGGATCTAGTGAGATGCTAAATTGGTTTGAAAGACTGATAAACCAAGGAAGGGACTAAATCTGGCAGGGAGAGGCTAAAACTGGCAGGATTGCTAAGTGGATGGGGCCTGATACGACGTGGATCATGAAATATCTAAATCGACAGTCGAGGATGATTTTGGGGGGAGAAACTACGCGGAGGTTAATTTTGGAAAGAGGGCCAAAATTTAAACCGTGATTTTCGGTCGGGGATACGTGGTGCCACCAGGTGCATTTCAGGGTGAAAAGCGGGTTGCCCCAAACCACTTCCTCACGCCCCCGAAATTTGGAAAAAGTATAAAAGGGCATTTTGTTGGTTATTTTATTATTTTTTCGAACATTGGATCATTTGAAACTTGGGGCAACCACCCTCGTTCAACTGCAGCTCAAAAATACGCCAATTGCACGGCATGTTCACTCTTTTCTAGGTATTTTTCATCGCAGACATGGATCCTATCATAAATTTAGTAACAGAGAAAGATCCTGTGGACAATGAAGAAGCCCTAATTGATCGAGATTCGAACATTTTTGATACCAAAATCACCATTTCTCCCATCTCTGTGTCTAGAAGAAACCTGTCTGATAATGTAGGAAGGTGTATATCGTTCCTTGAAGCAGTCCAGGCCACCATAGTCCCTTATGTTGTCGAAATCGCTTTCCATTTTCCCAAATTTATAGGTTGGTGCGCCAAACAATATTCACATGAAGAAAGAGTCATAGCAAATAAACAAGGGTCTGAGTTCATGTGTAGGGTAGAGAGTCTGTCAATTCGAGATTACCTCGGTATACCAGAGTCTTTCTTCGTAATGTCTGAACCTTTCAATGAAGAAAAGATAATTAGGGTATACAAAGAATGTCCATCAGAAGTCCGAGATCTGTTTTTACAAACAATTGTCAAACCAAGACATTTTTCAAAGAGTATGTCTTTGCCAATGAATGTGAATATAATGGTTATTGAAGTCCAATGGGCATGTTCCCTTTTGAGTCAATTTTTTG
The DNA here is from genome assembly GCA_009831015.1 of Picea engelmannii. Taxonomy (NCBI): domain Eukaryota; kingdom Viridiplantae; phylum Streptophyta; class Pinopsida; order Pinales; family Pinaceae; genus Picea; species Picea engelmannii. Next base: position 473,705 of record ML793569.1, read on the forward strand.
TTCTAGACAATGAAAAACATGTAGTCAAAGTCATGCTCGGTTTCCTTTTGACCTTTTTCAAGTCAAAGTCTGGTCTATCAGTCCGCATCAGTTTTGATCAATTCATAGCTGATAATATCCATAAATAGCTGGTGAATGTTCGCTCTCTAAGGCATTTAAGATACTACACTTATCTGTTGAATATTTTCCTGGAGACCAATAAGAGAGAATTTCCTGAAGCATCATTTGTATCAACTGAATGTAAAAGGATTACATTGCTCATCTTCATCAACAAAGTCATGTCCATAGTTTATAGTTTGATTTTCAATATTAGTCTACCTAGAGTTTTGGATGACATAAGGAGCTATCTACAACCAAATCCAGAGAACAGAGTGGGGGATTGGGTACTATTCATGCACTCAACAGTAATCTGGGTTTATGGTTTTCATGAATCCCCCTATCTATTTCCTATTTTTCTGACCCTCAAAGTCTTTTCCCTTGAATTCATTAGGCATGGAATTATATCTGAAAAAAATCATTTCCCGAAATTGCGTAAAGCCTCCAAACTCAAGTTCCCTTTTATCATTGGCCCCTTCATTGTCAAAAATAGATCATGCTTATCTCATATTCAAGCAAATCTCAAAGATTTTGGTTTTTCACATCTACAGGGAAGAAGATATGATACACACCAAATCATATCCAAGAGAATATTGATGAACAAACAGGCCAATTATGAGCATGAACATGTTGAGGGTTTTGATAAGTTGGCAAAACTAGAAGTCTGTGTTGATATGGAAGCAATATTGCAACCAACTCAAACACAACAAGTGGAGGCAACCCTGCAACAAAGTCAAACACAACAAGCTCCCCAGAAACTAATAGTCAAAGTCCCCAAGATGAGTGTTTATAGCAAGAGAAGTAGTTCAGAGGCCATGATCACCAGTGATCAACAGATTGCTCCTAAGAATATGAAGATTACACAGTCTCCATAGATAGTTGATTTAGAGGGGGAAGAGCCTAGATAAAAAGTGAATCTAGATATGGTGGAAAGTGGCACTAGCACTGTAGAGGTTGAAAAGGAAAGCAAGCTCCAAAGTGAAGGCATCTCAAGAACCTTTAACAACAAGAAACACATCTTTGATAAAACATATGGGGCAACTTATGAATCTAAAGAATATTTGGAAAAATATTATGCTGAGAAGGGAAATATAGCTCTTGGTGAGATGAGGGATTTAGTCCCTGAAGTGGAAAATATTTCTCAGCATAAATCCTCTCTGTTCACAACAAGGGATGTTGAGAAGAGGACCTTTAACATTTCAGTTGCAAATGAAGACAAAGTGTTTGAGATCAAGATAAGGTATGACAAAATCAGTGCTCCATACAAGGTCAAATTCCATAAGAATACGAATGATATGTTGTATTCTGATTACCTGAGTTTAAGCTTGAAGAATTCAAAGTTGTCATCTTATGAAATGAAATTGGAAGGGAAGTTGAGGTAAGAAAAATCATCTAGCAGAGCTTGGTAGACTCAGGTCAAGAGGCTAGAATATGAAGGTCCCCAAGGGGTGAAATCCTCATTGGATGAGAAAGATAAACTAATCCAAAGTTTGAAGAAGAAATTGAAAATATCTGTTATAGAGCATCCACAAACAACAGAATTGGTTTCTCTAGAACAAGAAAATGAAACACTCTGTCAAGAGGCATTGGACTACAAGTCTAGGGAATTGCATCTAGAAAAAGAAAAGGTGAAGTGTTCACAAGGGCAGACAAAATTTCTAAACAGGGTTGTGGTTGTACCTCCTGTTGTAGAAGCTGCGCCAAACACTGAAGGACTTTTCCAGGATATGTCACAAGTTAGCCTGAAAGAAGGAGAAATCAAAGCGCTAAAAGGGAGCATAGATAAATTGAAGGAGGAGATGCAGGCATTGGATGAAAGAATGGTTGAATTTCAAAAGTAGAATGAAGCCTTGTAGGAAAGGATAGATAAGTTGAATATGAGATTAAGAGGCAAATTCCTGTTGCATGGAGACAAGCATATCATATGGGACTCTATAGTTGTTGAAGCTGCCAAATTTAGAGTGTATTTGAATTTCATCAATGATAAATATAGCATGGCCATCACATCTAGAAGTAGGTGCATTGTTGTGAATGAGACCTTAGCAAAGAAACCATCAGAATGGGCCCAAAAATCAATAAATCTACTCAACTCCATTCCTACTGCAGAACTTCAGACTATCGGAGTTAAAGACATAACTACATTTATTATCTGGCCCAGGAGAGTTATTGCTAAACATAACCTATTGAAATCAGTCCAAACCAAGGCAACACAGATGGAGCAAAGTGTGCAAGAGTTCAAGGATTTGTTTGAAGAGTTGTTTATCAAAGGCCTCCCACCATTTTGGGACGACAAAGGAAAATTATATGATCAGGACTAATACAATGCTTGCCTCACTCAGTGAAGGATGGATCATTCCAAATTCAAAAGCCTGGAGGAAAATATGAAAGGATCTACACTAGTTGAGCATCTGATTACAAACTTTGAGATTCTGAATCAGTTCAAAGCAGTTAAAATTGGACTACCAGTCATGACATATGCTTCCTGCATTGACCTAGATATCCTGATCAAATAAATGATAGATTATGATATCCCTTTTGACTTGCAATGGAAGGAGATAGTACGGTTGGGTAAGACAAAGTGTAGTTTTCCAGGGTCCAGTAGATGATGGCCAGATGTCACTAAAGATGGCAGATCAGGTGGAAGACCAGAGAAGAACAAGTGGAAAAAGACGGGACTGAAGCGTTAGAGGAGTCAAAATCCATATCATCAAACGTTTTCTTGCTAATTATTGTAATCAGTTTCAAACCAAAACTTTCATTTGTAATTATTGTAATCAGTTTTAGAAACTAAAACGTTTCATTTCAATCATTGTAATCGATTTCAAACTAAAGAAACTCAACTTGTATAAATATTAGGAGTTCCAAATGTATTAGGGGTTGGAAGAAGTGCAAGGGCACGATTTTAGCTATTCATAACTTGAATGTAATTTTCTAAAGTTGAATAGAATACACATGCAGAAGTCTTGAAGTTTCCATGAAAAGATTCTAATGGCAGTGATCTGAGTTTTGTCTCTTCTCTTTGTATGTATTTCCTGTATTTATGATTTCATTTTCACTATCTTCTATTTAAATTGGATAGTCAAAGGCCCATAATTCATCTTGTGATGCTCTCGGCTGAAGAAATTTAAACTGTGTTAGGTTCTTCCTAAGTAATCCAAAATTCATTTATTTAATTCTCTGATGTAGTTATATGTTTTCTTTTCTTCCTACACTATGCAAATTTACAAATTATAACTCAGATTTATCACCTCATTTAGCCTTTATCCTATGGAGAGTTCTATTGATCAGTCAGTGCTTCCATTTATTTTCAGAAGTTTGACTCCATAGCCCTAAGTGTCCCTCCCCTTCCTTGCTAGCAAAATTACAAAAAACCCTTTCAAAACAACAAAACATAGCCATTGAATTGTTAAAGAAAACTCATTTATTAAAGACCAAGTGACAGGAGAGAGCCCTCTCTGAGCTGAGCAGGATAGTACCCATCTCTAAAGTTGGTTTTTAGGTTACCTCTGTCATTTTTTTTATCAATCAAACAAATTTACATAGTGATAACAGTAACCACATGAGACATTTGTGGATCTAGGAGAGATTTTTGGATCTGAATTCATTGTTAGTTATCTTAGTTTTTTTATAAATAGGATTTCCTCCTCCATTCCAAGATTAGGACTCTTGGAGAATTGTGTCCAACTTATGATGGAATAGAATAAAGCCTCTTTTCACATCAATTTCAATTTCCATTTTCTAGTTTTAGATTTAGAATGCTTTAATTTATGTGTTACTTTGTTCTTGGGAGATTTGAGCTCACTCCAAATAGATCATAGTAACATGGTGCTTCTTCTCTTCTTTGTTTTATGCAATTTCATTTCATTTATTCAAGTGTGATTCAAATTCTCTTTCAAATCATTTTTCATATGTTGATAGAGTATTGTTGTAAGGAGCTACATTCATTGTATCATATTTCACCTTGCAACCTGATCGACTACCATTTGAGCAATGATAAATTAGGATTGAAAGAGATAAGGTTTACTTTATGTTTAATTCATGCAAGTGTGTTTAGAAACCTCTTTCCAATTCCTTTACTTTCATATTCTAATAGAGTATTGTTGTAAGAAACTACATTCATTGTAGCATAATTCACCTTGCAACCAGATCTTCTACCATTGGAGCAATGATAAGTTAGGAATGAAAGAGTTAGAATTTACTTTCTATAAAAACATTTATTTCTTTCATGTGTGATTTAAACTTTATTTTCATCCCCTAAACTCATTAAGTTGACATAGTACTGTTGCAAGGAGCATACAATGCATACTTCACCTTGCAATCTAATTTTCTACCAGTGGAATTGTGACTAGTAAGTGTTGAAAAACTTAGAATATGATTGAATTTGCTTAGCTTAGAGTTATTTTCCTAATCTTGCATATATTTTTCCAACATAATCACAAGCTTACGAGCATCCAAATTGATAAATTTAATGTCTGATTTATGCATATAAATATGACTGCCATTTTTGGCGCCATTGTCTGGGATGATGCTAAGGGATTAGGCATTAGTAATTTGATTTTTTTTTGGTTTGATGCATTGAAAATAAAGAAGCTAAATTGTGTCTAAAATATAACTTGGTGACAACAAGGTCTCAGTAAGCATGAGGGGCGTTCGATTAAGTGATTGTTTCTGAGATTTAGTTTTGAAGTTTGTTTTGTGTTTGTTTCTATAAGATTTCATTCATTTCTCAATAAATTTCATTTGGTGGTTATGTAAGAACCACCTCATTTACTAACCATTGGCAGAGAGATATACAAGAAAAGGGACACATATGAATGAGGAGCTACAAAATTAAGGTTTGAATAAGAGGTAATTTTTTCTTGATCCATGTGGATATTGATGGCCACCCACCTATTCCAACTAGCTTCTCTTGACAATTTCTAGTTCAACACGTTCTTCTGTAATTATTTGTAATTGTGGTTTCTACACTTCCAGGGATGTCTGAAGCCCTACACAGCTTCTAGGTGGAGATTGGTGGCCTCCCACCTAATCCAACTGGCTTATTTTGGAAGTTTTCATGTCAGTACATCTTTTTTTACTTCCAATGTCGTTTTGGGGCCCTAAACAATGTTTTTTTGGCTTGTCACATTCAACCTATAGACAAAGTCAGATTTTGATGGCATAATGTGTATTTCTCGAAAATATCTTTCTAATGGGCTATCACATGCCTAAAACGGAGTTCGTATGCAAAATTTATGACCCCGGGAAGTTGATGTACCAACTAACCCATCGGGGCCCACATAAATTTTGAGGTTTCATCTCCCAGGGTTAGTTTTTTGGATGTATAGGGTTTTGGAATTCATGAGTAATGTTAAAAAGGCCTCTGGAGCCTCATTGTAATCATTCTTCTCAGACATATGTGCGTAGAAGCCACATCTCTTCTCAAAGATAGCTACCACCATTCAAGCAAGTTGTTTTCAGTTTTGCAATTTTACAGTTTCAGCCTATTTTATTTATTCAATAGAAGTTATTGTTCACTGGATATTTGTTGTTGTTCTCTATATCTATGTGTTATTGTATTCAATTTGTTATTCATTTCGTTCCGCTCATAAATATAGATCAGTGTTATCAGAGTGATTTGCTCTTCATTTGTTTTTCTTTGTGCATGTCCCCGATAAGATTTGGGTACAAGAAGTTGGGATTTGAACCAGTCGAGGCTTTGCAAGATCGATCGTGCCGAACCCAGCCAAAACTCATGGGGGACGAGAAGAAATATGATGGAGCAGGAGATCATTTTAAAATTTTTCTTGAGGAAGCCCGTGTGAGACAAAGGAATGAGATGATGGAAAAATTTGCACAAATCCTTCCGCGGTTGCCCATGGGAGACACATCTTCATCAAACAGCCACACAACCCCTTTCAAGGTACAACTAAATTTTTATATTCCATTATTTGAAGGAATGATAGATGCGTATGTTGTAGATAAATGGTTGAATCTTCTCGAAGGGTATTTTTCGGTCTACAATTTTTTTGATAGGGAAAATATTACTTTTTCACTCCTCAAGGTCGTACCCCATGTTAAGGACTGGTGGGATACAAACTCTGAGCAAAGGGCCACAGAGGAATATTCAATATTTCTGGTCTCCCCCACCTGGGATTCCTTCAGGGATGTCATTAAAGAACAATACTACCATGTTGGAAGTGACAAGGACCAATACACAAGATGGACCAAATTGCGTCAAGAAAGGGACCAGACAATATCATATTTCACCAATATTTTCCATACTTTGTGCACCAAATTGGGTATCAAAGACTCTGAACGATATTTGGTGCTCAAATACCGCAACTGTTTGCAGAGATACATTCAAACAGAAATGGATTTTATGAAAATTGCATCATTAGGTGTGGCTTATAGATATGTTGTCAATATCGAGAAGAAATTTAAGCAGAAGAGGCAAGAGTTTGGATCTGCAAATTCCTCACAGTCGAAGCAGGGAAAAGGCAGTCCCAACCCACCAAACAAGGGATAGAGAAAATATAGTCGCTCTCAGGAAAACCAATGCAAGCCACAACCCAAGAAGGGTAATGAGAAGTCAAAGAAGGACACAAGAAAGTGGTGTGAATACCATAAAATCCCTTGGCACAACACCGAAGAATGTATCTCCAAGTAGTCATTGGTGGTCGAGCTGAAAGCCTTCGAGTTAGAGGCAAATTCTGACTCTGAATCAAATCTAGAAAGTGGAAAGTGGATCATCGATGTCAAACCCAGTGTCACTGTCTCTACCACCAAATTCCATCCAAGTGAACTAGAAGAATCAGAGGAACGAGAACACCTTTTTCACTCATAGATGTGGGTAAAGGGGACTTCGTTGCATTTCATTGTCGATAGCAGTAGTAAGAAGAATCTAATTTCAGCAAAGGTCGTCAAGTGGTTGGGCCTGCCAATAACACCGGACCCCCATCCCTACAACATCGATTGGCTTCGCCAAGGACAAGATCTTCGCATCAGCCAATAGTGTCGTCTTCCCTACAACATCAAGCCCTTCAAAGATGAGTTATTGTGTGATAATTCTCCCCTTGAATTTTATTATGTTCTTTTAGACCAACCATATTTGTGGAAGTGACATGATGTGTATGAGTATAGACCCCACAGTGTAATTATTACTTTGGGTAGAAAATTGTATAGGATACCAAAGGTAGCGTCGCCTACCACTATTTCTTTAATCTCTGCTAAGCAATGCAATAATTTCATTTCACAGACCGAGAAGTTTGTCTTCTTAGTGATTCATGCTCGCAATAAGAAGAAGGTTGCTACCACATTCATGAACTTTACATAGAGCCTCTCTTTGCAGCAGAAGCAAGTGTACAGGATCGTGGAAGAGTATAGAGATATCTTCTCCTCACCCACCGAGGTATCAACGCACTGCCAAGTCAAGGATATAATTGATCTAACCCTAAGTGCATAGTTTTCCAATGGACCATTCTATCATCACTCGTTGATGGAAATGACGAAATCAAGCACCAGATCCAAGAGCTGCTTCAAAGGGGCACATCTGACCCAATTCCTCACCTTGTGAAAGCCCAAATGTGCTGGTGTAGAAGAAATACGGGACATGGTCGCTCTGCATTGATTACAAAGAATTAAACCAAATCATTGTTAGGAACCGGTACCCAATTCCCCGAATTGATGACCTTCTTGACCAACTCAGGTGGGAAAATTTCTTCAGCAAGATTGACCTAAAGTCTAGCTACCACCAGGTTCCCATCGAACCAACTCATGTATGAAAGAAAAATTTCAAATCTAAAGAAGGCCTCTTTGAATGGTTGGCCATGCCCTTTAGCTTAACAAATTCACCAACAACTTTCATGAGATTGATGGATGATGTATTGAGACCCTTCACCAACTCTTTTGTCATGGTATATCTGGATGAAATCCTCATCTTCAACAGAACTTGGGAGGAGCACATGCAACATATTTAATAGGTTTTGGACACTCTGTGGCAACACAAGCTATATGCCAACTTGGACAAATGCTCCTTTGGCATGAACAAGGTCCAACCCTTGGGCTACATTGTTGATGAGCATGGGGTACATGTGGATCCAACTAATATCCAAGTCATTCATGACTGGCCATCCCCGACCACACTAACCGAGATTTAGAGCTTCTTGGGACTTACCAACTTCTACCGAAAGTTCATGTTGGGATTCCCCCATATTACATGGGCCCTCATACAAGTAACCAAGGGCGGTGGAAAGGAAAATTTCACATGGGGGTAGGAACAAAAACAAGCATTTGATGATCTGAAGCATCGCTTGTGCTCAACTCTAGTACTCTCCTTACCTGATCTACAAAAAATGTTTGAGATTGATATTGATGCCTCCAACTATGCTGTAGGTGCAATTCTCACTCAACACGATCATCCAATAGCATACCATAGTGAGACACTCTAAGATACTATCTGAAAATACCCCACCTGTGACAAAGAAATGTATTCCATTGTGAAATATTGTTGTCAATGGAAACATTACATCCTGGGAAAGGAGACAATCATCCACACTGATCACAAGCCTCTGCAGTTCATACAAAAACAGGGGAAGTTGTAGAATGACCGCCATCAAAAGTGTTCCACATACCTACAATAGTTCCATCTCAACATCAAGTATAAAACAGGGAGCAAAAATTGTGTCGTTGATTTCCTTAGTCGTCCTCCCATTGTTTCACTCACCACAGTGCTCCATTCCTGTGGGCATGAGTCATCTGAGTGACCCCAACTTTATCAACGTGACCCTGAATTAGCCACCACCTATTATCTCTTGGGTACAAGAGCAAATGTCACTAATTTTCACATCCAGGATGCCTTTTTATGCCATCTAGGACACCTCTGTGTTCCCAGAAGAAAGCGTGCAAAGATGATTTGGGAGGCTCACTACAGTCGGATGGAAAGACATTTTGGACTGGAGAAAATTGTGGTCGTTCTACAAAAACATTTTTATTGGCCAAAAATTCAACAAGATGTCAAGAAGTATATCAGATATTACATTGCCTTTGCCATTTCCAAGCCAACCATCAAGAAGCAAGGCTTATACACCCCTCTTCCTACTCCTGAGAGGCCTTGGGAATCCATCTCGATGGATTACATGTATGGCCTTTCATCCACCAAGCTCGTAACAGATTGTGTATTTGTGGTGGTTGATCAGTTTTTGAAGATGGTCATTATCACAGCCTACAAGAACAATATCAAAATGACAAATACTGCCAAGCTCTTCTTTGAATGGGTGTGGGTCCATTTTTGGATACCACAGACCATCACCTTGTTGGTCACTGTAATTGCTTATTAACTAAACAATAAAGTGTTACATAAATTGTCAACCCAGGGAAGTCTGTTTATTTCAAAGGCAATCACACATTGTATATGCTCAATATCAAAATCAATCTAGAGTTGTAGTAAAAGTACATTAATCACACCCTGCCTTGAACAGAATGAAGTTCTACTTTGAATTACAGAAAAACAATCTATCTATTGCAGAGTTTGAGGTTTAAGGAAATAATTATCAGAAGAATCTTGGATTACATTAAGAAACAACAACCTAGGAAAATAAATCTTTCAGGATACTGCAAGGAAGACTAACTATTCTGTAATAGAGAACAGGACCCTATTCCCCAAATCAGGGATCTTCAACACCTGTTTCCGACTATCACACTTTCATGAACTCATTACTAATCAAAATGATTGACAAGTACTGAAGGCTAACTATCTTATAACAGAGAACATGACCCTATTCCCCAAGAAAGAATCTTCAACACCTGTCTCTGATTATCACACTTTCATAAATTCATCAAGCAAAATTAGCAATCAGAATGATTAACAGTTACCCAGGAATGGATTGTATGAAAACAATGTAACAATTAGTAAAGCAAAGTTTCAGCAAAAAAAAGTTCATTAAAGTAGAGTTTCAGCAAAACAGAGTTTAAACAAGGCGTGAACAAAAATAATACTAACACACTACATAACTAATGGGTGAATCTTGTGAAGAAGGTGGGCCCTCCCTTCTCACAAGATTCCCCAGAAATGAAAGGAACTAAGAAGAAATGCTCAGAATAATCTTTTATTCATTTGTCAATTGTATCATGTTACAATATCCAAAGTGAACACGCCCTTCTCTGTAATTCCTTTCTAGCCAAAATAAATCCCCCTTCTAATGATGATTTCCCCTTATTTAAAGAGGAGAATCCTCTCAATACCATTGATCATAAAATTACATGTGCACATACGAATCCTATTCTTAGTCAAATCTAATCTTCTATGCTAGAATAGGATATTCTGATCTCCCGTAGCAAAATGTTGTTACAATAGTTGGAATGGTTCTGGGTTGAGGTGTAGCTGTTGCGTCCGGTGTAATAGCTTCTTTATTTATCTTCTTGTTACTACTATTGTATACTATTTCAGCATCGCAGATCATGGACTGTTTCAACAACAAGATTTGTGTTCTGTTTGACTGTTTCAACAACGTGGTCTCAAGCAGCAACAATGGTTGGTGTTGGCTTAAAGTGCGGTTGTTGCAGCCATTGTAACAACTCCTTCTTGCTACTGTTGTTTGAATTGTTGTTCCAGCATCGCAAATCACATACTATTTCAGCAATGGGATTTGCATGAGGTTGACTGTTTCAACAATGGGTCTTTAAGCAGCAACAATAATCTGCAGTTCAAACTGTTTCAGCAACTATATGTTTCTAATCGATGGCTAAGTATGAGAGTAATGTAAAATTACATGTAAAACAAATTAAACATATAGAAAAGAGAAGAAACGTTATATACCTTTGGAAAGATAGGTTAAGGTGATAATGTAGGCTTAAATGTGAGTGGGAAAATGATGTAATGATAGCAAAAAGTATGAAAAAAAAGGTACATTATAGGGTCCTAACATCCCCCCAACTAAAAAGGTTGCATGTCCTCAGGCAACTTCAATATGAATCAAAATCTAGATACCGACTCTGAGCGTGAAAATTACTTAAGCAGTAGCTGTGGAAAGTGTTGTCTGTTGGAGCTCTGAATCCTTGAATGCGTTGTAGCCTTTGCCAAGCTGTTGTTTCAACCTTCTTGGGCAAATTATGATGAACTTGATATTTCTCTACTGGCATCCACAGAATAGGAAAATGGAACTGATAACCTATCCATATTTTATCACATTGCTAAACACATTTGATGTAGCTAGGTACCTAAGAGATTGTTGTCTCAAGATTGGTAGGATTAAAGGGATTGTGCTCCTGCCTTTTCTCAGAAGATTGTTTCCAAAACATGTTATTTTCTTGTAGGGCAATGATCTCTGTGGATTTAATAAACTGTTGACAATCCTGAAGTATTGTTGTCTGTAGTTTCCGAATATATTGAATCATCTTTGGTTTCTTCAAAAATTGATAATACTCTGCAAAAAAAGTGGCAACGTTCTGTGGTTCTGGCCATATCCAGAAGAGGTGGTTATCCTCGTTATGCTTGGCAGCTAGGAAGTCATTCTGCCATGTAATCTGATTATTAAGGAAGGAGGTGAGTGCCCGAATCTGGATATCACCGACAAGAGAATTAAGGTTAAGCTGTCGATTCTCAGGGATGGCCTCATTATGAAGATATACCTCACATAGGAGGTGTTGATCAACAGTAGAGGCTTCTGCAAAAGTTCTAACAAAATCTGTTGGATTTAACACTGCGTGGGGTCTGCCTTCTTTGATTGATTTAATCTAAAAAAATGTAATTCGTTCTATGAGGAAAAGAGAGTAATTGGAGGATGGTTTCCTAGCAGCCAACAATTTATGTGCCAAGTAAAACATTAGGAGGAATTTGCCTTTTAGATCTTCATTCTGCTTCTTATGGGCACAAGATTCTTGGCGTGTTTTCTCCAAAGCTTCCCAGATTGAATAGATGTGGTTTAGCTAAAGTAGTCTGTTCTCTTGCAAGCTTTTGTCCTGTGTAACAATAGACTCTTTTTTCCATTTGTCCATTATTGCATGCTCATCCCATGGTTGAGTTTGTGTTTCAGCATCGCAAGTGATAGGCTGAGGTAGGGTCTGAGTGGATTGTTCCACAAGAGTATGGGTGTTGATCTTGCTAGGAGGGGAAGATTCATCAATGGGCAGTGTTTGTACAGCTTTATTAATAAAAACAAGGGCTTCAGATGTAGCAGTTGTTGTAGGCCAGCGTTCATTTTGAATTTTGGAAGGTCCTACTAGTTCTTGTGTAACAACAGGGTTTTCTTCTTTGACTGCACATATACTCTCTACACTAATTCTCTTTTGTGTTTTCCTCTGTCATGGTCTCTATGCGAGCTAGGGTATACAATTTAAGTTCCTTTTCGTAGGCTTCCTTTACCATTACTAGCTCTTGCTTGTAGGCTTCCAGTTCAGACCTTAGGAACTCATTTTCTTGTAAGACAGAGGCCATTGTTGGTTCTGGTTGTTGATATTTCATGGGTGTATTAAGAGGGGTGACTGGTTCTTGTGTAACAGTCATAGCCGCGATAGCTGGTTCTTGTGGAGCAGCTACAGGATCAACAGATGATTCTTGTGTTTTAGCTTCTTGATGTAGAGAAAGTAGTGTTGTGGCACCCTAGGCATCTGATTCCTGTGTTTCAGGAACAACATCAGTAGCTGGTTCTTGTGTTTCAGCTACTGGATGAGTAGCTGGTTCTTGTGTTTCAGCTACTTGATTTAAAGAGAATGATGTCGCAGTACATTGGGCCTCTGGTTCTTGTGTTTCAGTGCCCATGGGTGGAATAGGTAAAAATTCTAGAATTTGGGAGGGTGGAGGTGTACGGGCTTTTAGCAATATGGGTTGGGGGTTTAGGGAAGTGGTAGTAGTGGTTGCTCTTGTTGAGGTCCTCATTCGTTTTCTTTGTAAAAATGAGGGAAAAGGAGGAATTTGCTTCTTTCTTTTGCGTGTGGGTTTTTCCTCAGTGATGGGGCAGGAAGGGTTATCTGGTTCAGAATCATCGCTAAGGATATGAACAATAGGAGTAGATGATTCTGGTAAGTTGTGGGGTGGGCTTGGTATGGTAGGAGGGTTAATTGGATCAATTGGGTCTATAGGCGGATTGTTAGGTATTTGCGGAGGGTCTGGAAGGTTTTGTGGTTGTTGTTCCTGAGGATTTTCAGGATGTTCAGCAGCTTCTTGATGGTCTATGGATGGGTTGTTTAGGGGAGGGTTTTGTTGGGCAAAACCCTTTTGGATGAGTAGTTGAGCGAGACGGTGATGGGTGAGGGAAAGGGCAGGATTTTTATCCTTTTTACAATAATGCGACATATTTCTAAGACATCCGAGCAGATAGTAGGGAATATTCACCAATCTAGCATGTTGTAAATGAGTCAACAAGACAAAATCGTACTGGTAGACTACCTGGTATCGGCCTTCACAGGTGAGGTACTGCTTGACAAACTCTGTAACTTTCGGCCAAGGAGGCGGCAATGAGATAAGTCGAACACCCCGACCTTTAGGCTCAATTTGTTCTCCTGGCAAGAGAAAATCCTGTTGGGCATTAAGGATAATGTGTTTGCGGCTGAACCAACAAATGCCAGTGACAGGAAGACCCGAAACCTGTGCTATATCATCCTCTGTGACTGGAATCTGAACCCCTTGAACAATGGAATAATCTTCTTAAATATTTCGAGCAAATTGAAGAACCTTTTGTTGATCAAATCCCTAGATCCTTTGAAAATAACTTAGCCAGCCTGCTTGCAGAAAAATTTGATAGACTTCTGGATACAATTCTAACAGGGTTGTCATGGCGGGTTTGTATCGTATAACAGAGTCTCCCATAGCTCACAGCTCAGTAAAATGCACAGTCAGAGAGTCAAGTAACCACTTCTAAGCAGAGTAAGTTTTGCGGGTGAAGGCATGCAAATGGTCATGAAAACAAACGAAATGATGGGTAAAAAGGAATGACAGTAGTCGGTTTGTATGAAATGGTGGCATAATATTTCGATATCCCCCCCCCCCTGAGTATGTCTAAAATAATGATTTTAAGTGAATGATAATAATGAGTAGGGATCTTCTCATTATCCATAGTTCAATTGTATTTACATATAAAGTTTACATACCTCATCTTTACCTTTGATTCGTACTTCAAAAAAAAATATAGTTCCTGTCCATAATAGTTCTACAGTAACCATGGGAGAGACTTTGGATTTATTAGAGAAATTGTATCAAGGATTTGTTTAATTATGAGAGAGGGTCGTTAAAGGACAAAATGTAGTATGAGAGTGAAATAGCTGAAGCAAATGTTTTTATTGACAGGGAATGCTGAGAAAGTGGTGTTTCAGCAACAGGAAAAGAATAGAAAAATGTTTGCTGAAGAGTGATGTTTTAACAATGGAAAATACTGCTGAAGAAATGGTGTTTCAGCAGTGGTGAAATGTTGCTAAATAGTGGTGTTTCAACAATGGGGAAAAAAATGAAATATTGTTGAACAATGGTGTTTCAGCAATGGGAAAAAGGGTGAAATATTGCTGAAAAGTGGTGTTTCAGCAATGGGGAAGATGGGAAAAAAATGAGGAAAAATGTTGTTGGAAAGTGATGTTTCAGCAATGGGGAAAAGAGAGAAATATTGCTGAACAGTGGTGTTTTGGAAATGGAGAAAAAGGACAAAATATTGTTGAACAATGGTGTTTTGGCAATGGAGAAAAAGGGCGAAATATTGTTGAACAATGATGTTTCGACAATGGAGAAAAAGGGCGAAATATTGTTGAACAATGGTGTTTCAACAATGGGGAAGAGGGAGAAATATTGTTGAACAGTGGTGTTTTGGTAATGGAGAAAAAGGGAAAAATATTGCTGAATAGTGGTGTTTCAACAATGGGGAAGATGGGAAAAATGAGGAAAATGTTGCTGGAAAGTGATGAAGAAAGAGGGAGCAGTGCTTCACAAAATGAAGCTTGGATATTCTTGAAGTAAGATCATCCTTTCTTGGTAGGCCTTTTATTTGATTGAGAATCTGCAAAAGAATCAATTGTAACATGCCATTCCTTGACAGTGATTATTAGTAAAAGAAATTTAATCTAATACTAAAGGAATTAAATTCAGAAAAATTAATTGCAATGAGGGGTAGGAGGCCCCTCTAAAAAGAGATAATGTGAGTCTGCCACACATGTGGCCTTAAAATCTTCTTTGGAAATGGGGCACTAGTACAAACAGAGCCAATGACCATTCACTAATAATGATGTTTTAGTGTCATCAATTATGAGGAGTCTTACTGTTCCACTGGGGAAAACAATGTCCACTTCGTAAGGTCCAAGCCATCTTGTACGTAGTTTCCCTTGAAATTCTTTAAATCGATAATCATACAGTAAAGCCCAGTTACCTTTTTGGAAATGCTTATGCTTGATGGTTTTTTCATGCCATTTTGATCTTTGTTGTTGAATCATAGTTGTCTGATGAATGACATCTAGTCTTTTTTCATCCAATTCATTAAGCTGCTGCAACCTAGTTGTTTGTGCATCGGTCAAATCAAGGTTGACAACTAAAGAAATCCTTAAGGTTTTGATTTCAAATTCCACAGGAAAGACGACACTTTTTCATAAACTAATTCATAGGGAGAGAATCCTGTAGTATTTCTTTAGGTAGTTTTGTAAGCCCATAATGCTTCAGGGAGCCTGTGAGACCAATCCTTTCTGTTTTCCTTCACTATTTTTGTGAGAATGGCTTCTATTACTTTATTTGTTCTTTCCACCTGTCCATTGGCTTGGGGGTGGTATGGTGTAGTCATTCTATGATGAATATGATATTTTTGAAGGGTGGCTTTAAAACCGTGAGAAGTGAAAGGAGGTCCTCCATCTGTAACTAATTCTCTAGGCACTCCAAATCTGATAAAGATGTCTTCAAATAGAAAATATAGAACCACTTTTTCACTAGCTCTATGGAGTGCTTTAGCTTCCACCCATTTGGTCATATAATCTGTGTAGATCACTATATAAACTTTTTGATTGGATGGAGGGTTAATGGGTCCTACAAAGTCTAAGGCCCATCTTTCAAATGGTTCGAGTACTACCTGAGGATTTAATGGCATTTCATCTCTATGATTAGGTTGAACCATTCTTTAACAACTATCACAGGCCCGAACATATTTCTTTGCATCTTTAAAAAGTGAGGGCCAATAATAACCCATCCTAAGAATTTTATGTGTTGTTCTCTTATCAACAAAATGCCCTCCACAAGGGCCATCATGACAAGATTTTAGTAAATCATAAACCTCATCTTCTCTAATGCATCTTCGGATTTCTTGATCAAGTCCTGTGTGGAAAAGACACCCACTTATCCAGCTATACCGAGCACTTTGTTGAATGATTCTTCTTCTCTCTCGGTGGGATAGGTGTGGTGGTAACTTCCCTGCAACCAAGTAGTTAGCGATGTCTGCATACCATGGTGAGTGAGAAGATACTGCAAATAGATATTCATCAGGAAAGGAATCATCTATTGGGGTATTATCATCAGGTGTTAACCGAGAAAGGAAATCAACAACTACTTTTTCTTTTCCTGGTCTATCTACAATTGTAATATCAAATTCTTGTAATAATAGTAACCATCTGGTGACTCGAGCATTTGTGATAGGTTTGTTCATTAAATATTTGATAGCTGAGTGGTCAGTATGGACAAAAGTAGAGTAGCTAGTGATGTAATGTTGAAATTTATTAATAGCATAGATAACTGCTAAGAATTCCTTTTCGGTAACTGTATAGTTAAGTTCAACAGGAGTCATATTCTTTCTAATGAAGTAAATAGCATAAGGGAGATGATTTTCTTCTTGTCCTAAGACAACTCCTATTGCAGTATTTGAAGCATCAGAGGATATATGAAAGGGAAGTGTCCAATCAGGTCCTCTTAGAATAGGATTTGTAGATAACTGATGTTTGAGTGTATTAAATGCTTCCTGACAAAGATTAGTCCACCTGAATTCAACATTTTTCATAAGTAACACAAACAGAGGAGAAGTTATTTTGGAAAAAAAATTGATAAATCTTCTATAGTATCCAGCATGTCCTAGGAAAATTCTCACCTCTGTTTGGGTTTTGGGAATATGAAGGTTTTTAATGACTTGTATCTTGGATGGATTCACCTGGATTCCTTGAGATGAAATAAAATGTCCAAGCACTACTCCTTCACTCATCATCATATGACATTTTTCTGTGCTTAAGGAGAGGTGGTCTTGTATACATTGTTTAAGTACTTTCTCAAGGTTTTGTAGTGCTTCCTCAAAAGAGACACCATAAGGGGTAAAATCATCCATAAAAATTTCCATAGAGTCATTAATCATATCAGAAAAGATTCCTATAACTTCTCTTTGAAAGGTTGTTGGTGCATTACATAGTCCAAATGGGAGGACTCTATAAGAAAAAGTTCCCCATGGGCTAGTAAAAGTGGTCTTATCTTGGTCTTGGGGTGCAATTTTGATTTGATTATACCCACTGAAACCATCTAAAAAGGAGAAAAATTTCTTCCCTGACAAACTATCTAACACCTGATCAATGAATGGTAACGGAAAGTGATCTTTTTGAGTGGCTTTATTTAAGGCTCTATAATCTACACATACTCTCCATTTCCCGTTTTTCTTAGGAACTATTACCAACGGGGAAACCCATTTGCTGTCCGATATAGGATATATAAACCCTGCATTAAGCAATTTTTGAAGTTCCTCCTTAAGAATTTCAATTAAATTAGGGTTCATTCGTCATTGAGATTGGCAGATCGGTCGACAATCTTCCTTGATATAGATACGCTGAGTACATAATCCGGGAGAGATTCCTTTCATATCTGTATAGTCCCATGCAAATGCTTCCTTATGTTCAAGAAGTAACTTCATTAATTGTTGTGTTTCAGCAACTGTCAAGTTGGGGTTTATGTTCAATGTTTTGCTAGGTTCAATTTCTACTGGTATACTTTTAGAAGAGATGGTGGCTGATGTTTGAGGTGGGTTTTCAGAGTTAAGGTTTTCCTGGTTATCTGACTCCAAAAGTGCAGTTAGTTGGTTATGAGTTTTTGGAGTCACGGAGGAAGGTTCACAAATAAATTTATTAATTACTTCATCCTCAGTGGCATCTTTAAGGCTTAAGGCTTGTCCGATAGTCAGGATAGGTTGAGTAGTTTGATCATCAAAKTCCACCCATAAATAATTGTCATTATTAATCAAGGGTGTAGCRTGAGGGTAGAGGGTAAGTTGTTTAGTCTCATATCCATTGGAAATTGTCATTGAACCAGATCTACACCTGATAAAAGCATCTGTTGTGGCTAGCCAAGGCCTRYCCAAAATTAGAGGGTGGCCCCCCAACTATTTTTTAGGTTGTAATACCACAAAGTCAGCTGGATAATACCAGGATTCAACTGAGATGATTAGGTATTCAATGACTCCTTCTGTTTTGATTGTAGAACGGTCAGCTAATTCTAGAATGGTTGGGGTATCTCTGATTTCATTCTTCAGTTGTAACAGTTGTGAGTTTTCAAGAGTCATAATATTGATAGCAGCGCCTAAGTCTACCAGGACTTGAGGAATTATTGTTTTTCCAATTTTCACTGAGACGGTAGGATGGTCGGGATCACCATATTTAACTGGGGGGAACTTTACCCAACATTAGTGCAGACAAATCACCCATGACATGAACTGTGAGGGGATCTTTAGTTTTCCTACCAAGTTTCTTAACACAAATTTCTCGCATAGTTCTGGCATAAATTGGTACGTCTCTTAGTGCTTGTAATAGTGGAATTTTGACATAAAGATTTTGTAATTCCCCTAGAAGATTGAAAGCAGGTGGCTCAGGCATTTTAGTCAAAGCTAAACGCTCAGGGAATGATGGTTTTTCTATTTCAGCAGCAGTGTTGGAGGATAATTGTACCTCTACAGGTACATCGTGCTTTTTTATTTCTTCTTTATTGGAATCGGAAGAGGTAACATCATCAATGATAGGTTCTACTATTTTCCTAGATCGTAAATGAATATCATTGCATTGCGCAGGGAAAAGAGAAAGTATAGGCTGGTTTTGAATATCAATGCACTGCACAGCCTTATTATTGGGGTTAGGGTTAGGTTGTACAGGTATTTAGGACCTCATCATTTGATTGTTCGGTGGAGTACCTGATGGTAAAGAGAGTGGTTGCAGAAATTGTGATTGAAGTTGAGGTAATTGATTTGGGAACGGGGGTTGTTGACCTCTCCAATTTGGATTCCATTGGTTAAGGTAAGGTTGTTGTTGTGGAGRCCAAGGAGTCCACATTGYTGGATCTACAAAGGGAGGGTTAGTTTGTTGCATGGGTGGGTAATTCATTTGATTGAGGGGTGGGTATTGCATTTGATTAAAGGGAGGGTAATTTGCTTGATTAAAAGAAGGATAGTTATTCCAACAATTAGAATATGTAAATGGCACATTAGGATTCATACCTTGTCCCCACGGCTTCCATTGCCTTCTCTGTGTCAACAAATATACAGCTTCAACTTCTTCATCAGTTGGTTGTAATGCTGCCTTGATTCCTGGTAAAGAAGGGCATTGTTGAGTTTCATGATCCTTATCACAAATGGTGCAGATTGGTTTTTTGTCCAATGGGCATTCCATTCGTGGGTGCTTATCTCTTCATTTGGAACAAAATATGGACAAAGATGCTTCTGCTTCGGCTTTTTTCTTTTGATTCCGCAAGGTATCAATTTGTGAAGCAAAAGAGCTTAACATTTCATTTTTAAAACCCTCAAGTAAATTACCTATTTCGGCTCTTGTTGCTGCTCCACTGGCTGATTTTTGAACACTTGAAAATGTGGTATCCCTGTTGTTTGATCTATTCCTTGCAGCTCCTCTTGAACATCTTTTACATAGGTTAACAATTTCATCATATGATTCTTTAGATATGTCCCCTTTTCCAAGCATATTCAACATATCTAGACAGTCATGCCTTACTCCTTTTAGTAATATTGTTTTAAGAATATCTTTACTTACATCGGGGTGACTGGATCTTTGTAGATTATACTGTAGCCTTTCCACAAAGTCCTCCAAATTTTCATCCTCTTTATGTATCATCTTTAATAGTTCCTCTCTTTTTTCTCTTGTTCGGCAATAGTCTTGGTATTTATGAAGGAATTTCTGTTTCATCTGATCCCATGTTGTGATTACATGACCTCCAAGACTCATGAACCATCTTAATGCATTTCC
This sequence comes from Picea engelmannii, assembly GCA_009831015.1. NCBI lineage: Eukaryota > Viridiplantae > Streptophyta > Pinopsida > Pinales > Pinaceae > Picea > Picea engelmannii. The sequence goes on from ML793569.1 coordinate 493,949, forward strand.
TTTTAATGTTGCAGGAAATATCTTTAATTTTTTAGCATTGGAAATGTAATCATAACTTCTACATAATATGTCAAACTCGAAAAGGAATTCATCAGGACCCTCTGAAGATAAACCATGAAAGTTAGGTAAATCTGAGAGTGGAATATTCTTCATGGGAGCTACTCCTCTAGGAAGATCACCAATAGGAAATCCTAAGGTAGAAAAAGAGTTTTCATCATTTACCTCTCCTTCAGGACTTGCATGCTCTTCATGGTGCAATTCTTCATTATACTCATTCATGGTTTCTTTTGTTTGTTCCTCTGCTACACTTTCTCGATCCTCAATGTTTTCTGTTGGTTTCTCAATTGTCTCAGGGCTCCAAATTTCTTTCCCCGTTTCAATGTTTGCTTGAAAGGAAGGTTGAGATTTTGGTTTTCGAGAGCTTGATCGCTGAGGAGCAACAGATTCAGATTTTGATATAATCTCGTCAATAAAAGTCTTTCTTCCTCCCCTTCCTCTGCCCCTGCCACCTGTAGGGTTAGTTTCTTTGGGGTCTTCGCGTTCTCTCATGCAATCTGTATATATGAAATAACATAAGTTCTTTTGAAATCTATAATTGCCTTCCCCGACAACGACGCCAAAATGTTGGTCACTGTAATTGCTTATTAACTAAACAATCAAGTGTTACATAAATTGTCAACCCATGGAAGTCTGTTTATTTCAAAGGAAATCACACACTGTATATGCTCAATCTCAAAAGCAATCTAAGTTGTAGTAAAAGTACATTAATCACACCTTGCCTTGAACAGACTGAAGTTCTACTTTGAATTACAGAAAAGCAATCTATCTATTGTAGAGTTTGAGGTTTAAGGAAATAATTATCAGAAGAATCCTAGATTACATTAAGAAACAACAACCTAGGAAAATAAATCTTTCAGGATACTGCAAGGAAGACTAACTATTATGTAATAGAGAACATGACCTTATTCCCCAAAGCAGGGATCTTCAACACCTGTTTCTGACTATCACACTTTCATGAACTCATTACTAATCAAAATGATTGACAAGTACTGAAGGCTAACTATATTATAACAGAGAAAAGGACCCTATTCCCCAAGCATGAATCTTTAGCACCTTTCTCCGATTATCACACTTTCATAAATTCATCAAGCAGAATTACCAATTAGAATGATTAACAATTACCCAGGAATGGATTGTATGAAAACAATGTAACAATCAGTAAAGTAGAGTTTCAGCAAAACAGAGTTTAGTAAAGTAGAGTTTCAGCAAAACAGAGTTTAAACAAGGCGTGAACAAAAATAATACTAACACACTACATCACTAATTGGTGGATCTTGTGAAGAAGGTGGGCCCTTCCTTCTCACAAGATTCCCCAAAAATGAAAGGAACTAAGAAGAAATGCTCGGAATAATCTTTTATTCATCTGTCAATTGTATCATGTTACAATATCCAAAGTGAACACGCCCTTCTCTGTAATTCCTTTCTAGCCAAAAGAAATCCCCCTTCTAATAATGATTTCCCCTTATTTAAAGAGGAGAATCCTCTTAATACCATTGATCATAAAATTACATGTGCACATACAAATCCTATTCTTAGTCAGATCTAATCTTCTATGCTGGAATAGGATATTTTGATCTCCCATAGCAAAATGTTGTTACAATAGTTGGAATGGTGCTGGGTTGAGGTTTAGTTGTTGCGTCCGGTGTAACAACTTCTTTATTTATCATCTTGTTACTGTTGTTGTATACTATTTCAGCATCGTAAATCACAAACTGTTTCAGCAATGGATTTGCATTCTGTTTGACTATTTCAGCAACATGGTCTCAAGCAGCAACGATGGCTGGTGATGGCTTAAGGTGCAACTGTTGCGGCTAGTGTAACAACTCCTTCTTGTTACTGCTGTGTGAATTGTTGTTCTAGCATCGCAAATCACAAACTATTTCAGCAACTGGATTTGCATGTTGTTGATTGTTTCAGCAATGGGTCTTCAGCAATAATCTGCAGTTTGAACTGTTTCAACAACTATATGTTTCTGATCAATGGATAAGTATGAGAGTAATGTAAAATTACATGTAAAACAAATCAAACATATAGCAAAGAGAAGAAACATTATATACCTTTGGAAAGATAGGTTAAGGTGATAATGTAGGCTTAAATGTGAGTGGGAAAAGGATGTAATGATAGCAAAAAGTATGAACAAAAAGGTACATTATAGGGTCCTAACACACCTCAGATTGGGACAACAGGTTCCTCAATAGATTTTGGTCGAGTTTCTGGTCATTGTTGGACACCAAGCTCACTAAATCCACTTCTTTCCACCCCTAAACTAATGGCCAGATAGAGGTCATCAATCAGATGATTGTGCACATCCTGTGCATGTACAACTCTAAGCATCTGCATACATGGGATGAGAGTCTTCCTTATGTTCAACACATCTACAACAGGGCTCTCCATAGCTCCACCACCCATATACCATTTTAGGTGGGGTTGGGATTCCATCCCTTGGGTCCCATTGATGTTGCACTACCTCTTGTAACCACACAGAAAAAATCTTCCCATGTTCAATCTGAGGCTGAAAAAGCCACCACATTCATTGAGCGGATTCAACACATCCACCAATAGGTCCATGAAATGTTGTATAAATCCGATGCTAAGTACAAGCAGTTCCATGATCAACACCGGGTACTGCACTAGTTTCAGGTGGGAGACAAGGTCTGGTTACATTTGCAAAAAGAGCACCTTACAGAGCCCCATCAAAATCTCTTACCACTTTTCTATGGGCCTTACACTATCACCAAGGTTGTGGGTAGCAATGCTTTTGAGCTCAACACTCCACCCTTCCTTGGCTTGCACCCAATGTTCAATGTGGACCTCCTTCAGCCATATTTTCCACCATTATTAGACACCTCAGATATCATAGAAGAGTTGACACCAACATAGCTCAACCCTGACTGCATGGAACAAGAATCCATTGATTAGATAGTGGACACATAGGTCAAGGGCACTCGCCAATAAAGGATCCATCTTTATCAGGTTGTCAAGGAAGGGAAACTCCTACACCAAGGCAAGTGGATCACCCGGGGCCAAATTCAACGGAATTTTCCTCACCTGATGGGGGCACTCAATGTAATGGAGACCATTGCTTCCTAAGGGGGGAGGACTGATCTAGGTGGATATTTGTGGCCACCCACCTATTCCAACTAGCTCCTCTTGACAGTTTTTAGTTCTGCACGTTCTTCTATAATTCTTTGTAATTGTGGGTTCTACACTTCTAGGGATGTTTGAATCCCTGCACATATTCTAGTTGGATATTGGTGGTCGTCCACCTAATCAAACTGGATTATTTTGGAAGTTTTCATGTTAGTACATCTTTCTGCACTTCCAGGGCCATTTTGGGGCTCTAAACAATGTTCTTTTGTCTTGCCACAGTCAAAATGTAGACAGAGTTAGAGTTTGACGAAATAATGTGTAGTTCTCGAAAAAACCTTTCCAATGGGCTATCACGCACCTAAAATGGAGGTCATATGTGAAAGTTACGACCTCAGGAAGTTGAGGTACCAACTTACCCATCGAGGCCCACATAACTTTTGGCGTTTCATTTCCTAGGGTTAGGTTTTTGGATGTATAAGGTTTTGACATTCATGAGTAATGTTAAAAAGGCCTCTAAATCCTCTGTAAATGTGTTGAACCTGAACATAATAGATCTATCTAGAAAATACTACACACATTTGCAGAGAGAAATTGAGAAAGAAGAAGCAAGAGAGAAAGAATGGAAGAATTCTCATTAACCGTAATGAATAATGAATGATTTTTCACATGATATACTCTGTATAACTCAATCAATTCACACTGAAGGAGAACCAATGCACCATAGTGGTGGTCTAGAGTGATCTAGAGACACATCAATAGTTACAGTAGTGAACTGCCACCTAGTCTAGTCTCTCAGGTAGTTACAAGAGTGATCTGCCACTGAGCTGAGTTAACTAGTCAATCGATCTTCAGTTAACTAACTGAGATAGAGTGTAGTGAGGAGTAGATCAAGGAATCAAGGGTAATGCACCATTCTGGTGATGAAACCAAGGATAATTCACATTAGCATGGTGATTATCCCAATGTTGCATGGTGACAAAACCAATGCAGCATCTAGACTCAACTCAACTGGTCAAATTGAAGTGTCAACTGAAGAGAATATTCGCCAGGTGGAATATTCTCCCCTAAACTTTAGGAGAATGAATAATGAATAATAAACAAGGAAAAACCTTAGGAAAAAGAAATCCTAGGTGTGTGTGAAGTAACTCCAACACCCCCCTTGAACATCACTATGGTGAAAATAAAGAATGGGTACCAGCAACGAGGCCATGTTAGGTACCCAAATAAAAAAGATACGAAATAAAGTGAGGAAAGAGAGAAAACNTGTATGTAAAAATAAGAACTACAATTGCTAGGCAACTGTGTCCTTCACTCCAAGACGACTTCACAGAGAATGGAACTTTTGTTCAGTGAAGGTCTTGGTGAAGATGTTTGTCATCTATTCTGTTGAAGGACATAATTGTAGGTCGATGATCCCCTCATGTACTAAGCCCTGGATGTAGTGCATGTGGATATCGATGTGCTTCATCTGCTACCTCTGAACTGGATCTTTGCAAAACTTCAGAGTGCGCTGGTTGTCACACCAGATGACGATCGACCGATGAAACTGAATGCCCAACCTAGTGAGAAAATGTTGTAGCCACATAACCTGAATGGTTATGTTAACTACCCCTTTTTACTCTACCTCGGCTGAAGAAAGAGAAATAGCAGCCTACTTCTTTCTTGACCAACAGATAGGCCTAGAACCAAGACTTAGTGAGTAACCAAATGTGGATTTGTGATCAGTGTTATCGCCTGCCCAGTCAGAATCAGTAAACCCGATGAGATATAATGTAGAGTCTGCTGCATAATGAATCCCAAAGGTGATGGTGCCCTGTATGTATCGAAGGATACATTTTGCATCCTTCCAATGTATCTCATGTGGCTCCTACATGAACCTAGAAACTGTGCCAACTACATTGGAGAGGTCTAATCTGGAGTGTGTGAGATACAACAAGCTCCCCACTAGATGTCTGTACAATGTGTTTTAAACTAGTGGAGTGTCCCCGGCATCCTCAAGTTTGACTCCTAATAGGAAAGGAGTTGGAGTAGACTCGCAGTCTGTCATGTGAAATCTCCCAAGGATATCTCAAGCATACTTGGCCTGGAGCAGTTTGATGCCTGATGCATCATGACTGATCTCGAGTCCAAGGAAGAAGTGTAGTGGACCCATGTATAAAAAACCTATCATGTAGAATTGTCTTGACTGCATCAATCGTTGAAGTCGAGCAACCGGTGATCAACAAATCATCAACATACAGAACTAAGAGTAGAAGTGAATCAGTCGTCTTGAGCATGTAGGCATTCGGGTATGATTTATAACGTACAAAGTTCTATGAAAGTAGGTAGGATTCTATCTTGGCATACCATGACCTCGGAGCCTGCTTGAGACCATAAAGAGACTTCTTCAGTCGACAGACCAAAGATGAATCCTACATAAATCCTTAGGGATGATCCATATATATATCCTCAGAGAGATCACCGTGAAGAAATGCATTCTTCACGTCCATCTGATGGACTTCCCATCCCTTGGTCGTTGCCATGGAAAGGGCCAAACATATGGAATCCATCTTTGCTACTGGAGCGAAGGTCTCATCATAGTCAATTTCATGCACCTGCTAAAAGCCTTTGGAAACATGAATGTCTTTGTATCTTCTAATCTATCCATTTGTTGCACTCTTGGTCCTATAGACCCATCTACATATGACAAGTTTCCTTCCAGAAGGAAGGGGAACCAAATCCCAATTCTGGTTCTCGAGGAGGGATTTGTACTCCTCCTGCATGGCGGATTCCCAAAAGGGATTTCCAGTAGCCTCACCATAAGATTGTGGATCTGAAGACTGGACCAAGAAAATATATTTGGAGGGAAATGGTTCAGTGGAAGTGAAAGCAATAGGAGGCTCCTTGAAACCAGATAGAGTCTTCCTAGTATCGGTTGGATCACCAACAAGATCCCCTACATCCTGAAGAGTAGTCTGTGCCCACTTGGGCCTCTGCTTTGGCTCTGCATCTGCATCTGGATTCTCTGAATTTGCATCTAACTATATTGAATATGCATCTGGATCACCTAAGTCCTCTGAATTAGAGCTCTCATCTGAAGAAGCGTTGGCATGTGCATGCTCATCATCTCTGACAGGTGGAAGAATTAAGGTTTCTGCATGCGACTGTTGAGGTACATGCAAGACACTTTCCTCGAATTGGAAACTTATCTCAATGATGAGACGGTCTGAGGAAATATAAATAAGTTTGTATCCCTTCACACCGTTGGGGTATCCAACAAAAATACACTCAATGATTTGTGGATCAAGTGTCTTCCTCTTTTTAGAGGGAATCCCCACCCATGCACATGAACCGAAAATACAAAAGTGGGTCACTTTCGGTTTGAGGCTTCTGCAAGCCTTGTAGGGGGTATTATCCTTAACAGATCTATGGGGAGATCTGTTTTTGATGTATGTTGCACAATTAAGTGCTTCATCCCATAATCTATGTGGTAGTGACTTTTCATGTAGCATGCAAGATGCCATCTCTTTTAGAGATCTGTTTTTCCACTCAGCAACTTCGTTTTGTTGTTGAGTATAGGGAAATATGTTTTGCAACTGAATCCCTGCCTCATGAATAATATTTTGGATCTCATGATTGACATACTCTCCTCTTTTATCAGTTCAGAGGACTTTGATTTTCTTTCCTGACTATGTCTCAACCAGGGCTTTGAAATCTTTGAAGTGTCCAAAGACCTCAGATTTTTTCTTTAGAAAGTAAATTCATGTAAAACGTGAGAAATCATCAGCAAAAATGAGAACAAACCTCGCTTTATTGATTGATGGATGCGGAAAAGGACCCATGAGGTCACTATGGATCAGATCTAAAGGAGCGAATTCCCTCTGAGTCATTCCTTTGTCGATTTTTTCTTGAGGGTGCTTTCCAAGAACACATCCCTCACAGACTCCTTTGGAGAAATGGATGTCTGACCATCAACCAATATTTTCTTGCTAATTTGTTGCATATATATGAAATTCAAATGTATGAACCTTTCGTGCCATATTCTCCCACTTTCATCAGCATGGGTAAGCAGTAAAGAAAAATCTAGTTCAATAAATTCACAAAATGTATACAATCTAGATTGATGATTTACCTCACCGGTACCAACCCTAGAATTTGTTTTCATGTCATAGATGTCCACTGCATTTGGTGTGAATATGACTTTCTTTCCAGTGTCGAAATTCGTCATTTGATACGCAGAGAGAAGATTGACGAAAATTTTGGGAACGTGCAACAGATTTACTTTCTGATTCTAAAATTGAACTGGACTACTACTATTTTGACTAACTCTTGACTGTACTCTACTAGTCCCACTAGATTGACCACTACCTCCTTGATTACTGTTTTAAATAAAATGAAAAGAAGCAAAATTTAATATAGGTACCTTATTTTTCATAAACACCTGGGGTGTGGCTGGTACTAGGCCAACTCCACTAACAATAGGCAATACCTCCTCTTTCTTGGGGATCTCTTCTTCTTCAAATAGGTGAAACACGCCTACAAGCACATCTTCTAACTTCTCTACACTTTTCATCTCGGTATCCACTGGTTCTTCATATTCGAGCTGTAATGCAACTCCTTCTAAGGGAAGTTCCACTTCGTTAGTCTGGACTCCCATATCTATTTGGACCCTTCTCCAATCCAGTTCTTCTAACTCTGTCGATACTCCTAAACCATTGCTTCCCTTGACAGGGCTACCTTCCACTACCAATCCTATCTCATTCAACCATGAGCTATACAACTCTCCTTGTCTTCTAAACTTTTGTAACTCTCGGAACCTCCCTTCATTACTTCCCTCATTGCTAATCTCTTTCTTTAACTGGTCACTCCTTTTCTTGACCACTCTCATCTGATTTAGCCGCCATTGGTCCATGATAACTGCCCTCCTTATAATTTGTTTTGAAGCTTTTGTTGGTGAGTTCAATCCTCCCTTTGTCGGTGACCTTGACTAGAGAATTGCCCCCCCATCAGAATAGGAGGACCTTTGCATGCATCGAATGAAGAATAGATTGCTTTTATGGCAGCCATGTGATGTGATGCTCCTCAATCTATGATCCAAGCATCGCGAAAGGAGTTGATGGCAATCAAGACATGGCTAGAAATTAGAATTGCCTTTCTTGGGATTCTGATCTTCTGGCTTCTTCTTCTTGGCACCCTCAGGGATACGATCTCCAAGGTTGTTTTTCTGAAGTATTTGAGTCATTAGATCTATTTTTTTATGCATGCATGCGGATTCTGGATGGAATCCTTTATGTAAGTACGCACATTTCTCCCTTTTTCTTCCCTTTCCAACTTTGGATACGGAGGCATCAATGAAGGGTTTTGAGTACCCTTCCTTCTTTGTATGTGCATGTGATTTCCTTTTGTCTTTATCTTTAGATTTATGATATTGATGGCTTCCATCTTGCACAATAAGTGCATGCACCTTTGATTTTTCCCATGTTGATGAGCTTGGTTTGCTCTTGTGTCATGGATTCAATAAAGTCCTCAAGAGAAGGAGTCTTCCAGGTGGTTCCAGAGGTGAATTTGACATAATGGAATGTTGATACGAACACAAAGAATATAGGACCAAGTTTGGAGAGAATGGTGAGAACCATTTGTTTCTCCTCCTTAGATTTATCAACCCCGCAAGATTTGAGTTGCGACAGTAAATCCTTGAATTTTGTAAAGAAATCTTGGATATTGTCAAAGATTTTTGGATCCAATGTGAGAAATTCCACCTCCACATGTGTCCCCTCATCTCATCCTCTTTTCCAAAAATCCCTTCTAAGGTGGTCTAGGATTCATTGGGGGTCTTACATGAAGATATGTGAAAAAGGAGATCAGGAGAAATAAGACTGCAAATTGTTCTGAATGCTTCATCCATTCAATTTAGATACTTGGATTTTTCTATGGCCGATGTTGGTTCTATGTATGTATTCAAGGTTAACCTGTACAATCCTTTGGTTCAAATATGTAGGACTATTTTCTCCGTCCATGCAAAGTAATTGTAAGGTGTAAGAATGAATTTTTTTGGGAAATCCATCTTTCCGCTGTCTTCAATCTTCTGTACCTGCAAAAACAATTTGGTGTAGCTTTTCCTTAGAAGTATGTCGGCTTTGATACCATGTAAATGTGTTGAACCTGCACAAAATATATCTAGCTAGAAAATACTACACACATATGCAGAGAGAAATTGAGAAAGAAGAAGCAAGAGATAAATAATGGAAGAATTCTCATTAACCGTAATGAATAATTAATAACGAATAATTTACACATGATATACTCTATATAACTCAATCAATGTGCACTGGAGGAGAACCAATGCGCCATACTGGTGGTCTAGAGTGATCTGTACACACACCAACAGTTACAGGAGTGAACTTCCACCTAGTCTAGTCTCTCAGGAAGTTACGAGAGTTATGATATGGAGAATTTTTATGATAACATAGTGGTAGTTCACTCTCGTAACATAATTTTGTAGGGTTTTTTTTTTTATATGTTATGTTATGTTATATGTTTTTTATGTTATGTTTATATTGAGTGTTGTTACTTTTATAAACAATCCATTGACTTCCTAAGATGCATCATTGGTTTTCATATGAAACACATATTCCAAAGGAAATCTACCATGTGGAGGATGTTTTTCCATGTTTTTGACATACTTCAACACTTTTCAGATGATGATAGTTTCTTTAGGAGCATGTTTTGCACAACAATTTTAAACAAATGAGGCTAAAATAATTGACTAGTTGATATGGACATTATTGTCTCATCATTTTGAATAGTTTCGTATGATTGGATTTTCAAGTTTATTCTTTGTTTTAACAAGAACAATAAAAAGGAAAGTGTTGTCACACAAGAACCAACATTTGCAATATTTATGGTTGTCACACAAGAACCAACCATAAGAAAGAAGAAGAAGTGTTGCTACACATCAGAAAAGAAGAATCTATCACAGAGATATCAATGGCAGGTTGCATGACATACAACACCTTCAGTTGGGGGCGGGGGAATGTTGGGTCGACAAAATACCATTTTTTTATCAACCTTTCACTTCACTTTTAATCATATTCCCTTCACTTTTCAACATATTTCGTTTTCCCGTGGATTTACATTAATACCATTTTCATGATTACATATGGGTTTAGACCTATTATTTTCCAAAGAAATCATTTTAGTATTTTGAATGAGTTTATGATTAAATATCGAAAAAATAACATGTTTTCACTTATATATCAAAGTGGGATGACTTCTATGATGTTTACAGGTGTATTTGAAGACTTCAACCAAGTCATATTTGACCATCAAGCCTCAAATTCGAATTTCCTCTTCAACCCCTTGAAGATTTTATGGAGATTTGGAGATTCACTCAAGTATCTTGGATGGAGAAGAATCATGGAAGAGATATTTGTGAGAGGATTTGTAGAAACATTAGTTTCTAGGTGTTAGCACATGGTTGTAACCACATCAGCCATTTGTGGATCTAGGAGAGATTTGTGGATCTGAATTGATTGTTAGTTATATTTGTTTTTGTATAAATAGGAGTGCCTCCTCCATTCCAAGAGGAGGACTCTTGATGAATTATGTCTAATTTATGATGGAATACAATAAAACCTCTTTTCACATCAATTTCAATTTCCATTTTCTAGTTTTATATTTAGAATGCTTTTATTTATGTGTTACTTTGTTCTTGGGAGAATTGAGCTCACTCCAAATAGATCATAGTAGCATGTTGTTTCTTCTCTTCTTTATTTTATGCAATTTCATTTCCTTTATGCAAGTGTGATTAAAATTCTCTTTCAAATCCTTTCTCATATGTTGACAGAGTATTGTTGTAAGGAGATACATTCATTGTAGCATATTTCACCTTGCAACATGATCCGCTACCATTTGAGTGACGATAACTTAGGATTGAAAGAGATAGGATTTACTTTATGTTTAATTCATGCAAGTTTGTTTAGAAACCTCTGTCCAATTCCTTTACTTTCATATGCTAACAGAGTATTGTTATAAGTAGCTACATTCATTGTAGCATAATTCACCCTACAACTTGATCTTCTACCATTGGAGAAATGATAAGTTAGGAATGAAAGAGTTAGAATTTACTTTCTGTCAAAAATTTTATTTCTTGCGTGTGCGATTTAAACTTTCTTTTCAACCCCTAAACTCATTAAGTTGATAGAGTACTGCTGCAGGGAGCATACAATGCATACTTCACCTTGCAGTCTGATTTTCTACCAGTGGAACTGTGACTAGTAAGGGTTGAAAAACTTAGAATATGATTGAATTTGCTTATCTTAGATTTAGTTTCCTACTTGTGCATATATTTTTCTATCATTATAACAAGCTTATGAGCATCCAGATTGATAAATTTAATGTCTAATTTATGCATATAAAAATTATTGACAAGGGATTTACCTTCATCATCTTCATAAGAATGAGGTTTTGATCCAAGTACCATATAACAATAAATTGGAAGCAAAGGCTTCGTGGCAGCATGAGCTTGTAGAGGCTCCACAAAATGAGGTTTGGTTCTCCATGGATCAACGAGATCACCCACTAGATCACATGTTGGATGGAGAGTTTATTGTGCCCATCGTGGTAGATGCTCTAGACTTGCAACTTCTTGCTATTGATCATAAATATTGAATATATCATATTCAAATATCTGATCAAAAATCAAATCATAAGAAGTTTCATGAAGTTCTGCAACTAGTGGCGGTGGAGATGGATGTGTGGACTACTCTAGAAGTACTTGTGAAGAGCCCTCTTAAAACTTAATAATCATCTAAATGAATAATGTATCTGAAGTAGTATCTAATAACTTGTATCCCTTCACTCCATTTGTATATCCAAAAAAAATACACTCCTTACTCTGAGCTTCCATATCTTTCCTCCTATTGGAAGGAATTATATCCCATGCATGGGAACCAAATTTTTTGAAGTGAGTGACTTCTGGTTTCTTCCTATTCCAAGCCTCATATGGAGTGAATCACTTGATTGATTTACAAGGAACTATATGATGAATCTTTAATGCACAATGGATGGCTTCATCCCATAAATTTGGAGGTAGTTCTCTAGCTTGCAACATATAGTTGGCCATCTCTTCCAATGTCATGTTCTTTCTCTCTATTACCCCATTCTGTTGTAGACTATATGGAACTATGTGTTGCAAATCTATACCTGCTTCTAAAAAAATATTCTCAACATACTTATTCACATACTCTCCTCCATTGTCTGTACAAAGCTTCTTAATCATTTTCCCTATTTAATTCTCAACTAGATGTTTGAAATCTTTAAGACATTCAAATACCTCAAATTTTAACTTGAGAAAGTATACCCATGTATATCTAGAAAAATCATCAATGAGAGTAAGAACATACTTAGCTTTAATGATTGATGGGAGTCAGAAAGGATGTCTAATGTCACTGTAAACTAGCTCTAGAGGTGATGATTCCCTCTATGCTTTACATGTGTTGAAATTCTCCTCAGGATGTTTTCCTAGTATGCATCCATGACAAACTCCATATGTGTATTGAATTTGTTGTAATCCATATACCATTCCATGTTTAATAAGTTTATCTAAATATTTAAAATTCAGATGCCCAAAACTCTCATGCCACAACCTAGAATCTTCATTAGAATTCGTTAGAAGAGATATGTAATCATATTTATGAGTAAAGTGAGAGAAGGTGTACAACTTGGAATGGTCATTAACCTCACCAACAAAACGTTTTGAGCCATATAACAAGTCAGAAATAATAATTGAGCCCGAAGCAAACTCCACCTTCTTCCCTGAACTTGAATGAGTGATTTAATATATGGAGAGGAGATTTAGTGTAAGATTTAGAGCATGAAGTACATTCTGAAAGAATCCATGGTCTAGATCAAATCTACCCCTCTGCACACCTCAATAGGAGAATCATATCCCTTGAAGATCCCTAGTCCAGAACAAGTCTCCAAGTACGAGAAAAGTCTATCCGATGATGTCATGTTATGGGTATCCCCTGAATCAAGTACACAATAATTACGAGAAGATGAAATAGCAAGTAATGCATGAACACTACCTCTTTCCGATGATGGCTTGTTCGATGGCTTTTTCCTTGCATTATTCGTAATAAAATCCTTGAGGAGATGTTGCTCAAGTGATTGTTCCATGAGATCTATGGTCTTTTTCATGCAAGAAATCTCAGGATGGAACCCCCTATTGCAATAGGAACACTTTTTTTTTTCTCCTTTCTCTTTGATGCCTTGGAAATCGAACTCTCATCTGTGGATTTTTTTTTACCTTCCTTTTTTTTCTCTTAGTCCTTCTTACCCTTGTTCTTTTTCTTATTCTTCTTTGAAATTCCTTGACCTATAAGCGCATGGGAATTTGAAATCTTGAGTTCCCCTATCTGGATGAGCTTTGTTTTCTCATGAATAAGTGACTCCATGAACTCCTCCATGGATGGAATCTTCCATGTAGACCCCATAGCTAACCTGGTAGTATGAAAAGAAGAAGTGTATACAAAATACTCTGGTCCTAGTTTGGTTAGAAATGAAAATATTATTCGTTCATCTTTATTATCAATTCCACAAGCCCTAACATGAGAAAGAAAAAATTTAAACTTACAGAAGTAGTCCTGTAGGTTCTCGAAATTTATTGGATTCAATGCATGTAGATCGTTATCCAAATGATGACCTCTTAGCTTGGATTTCTTGCCTAGAAAATCCTTCAACTTTGTACATTCATCGTTAGGAGTCTTGCAAGTATCAACATGGAAGATGATATCCAAAGAGATGCTCAAGCACAATATCCCGTAGGATTCATACATTCTGTTGAACTATTTTTATTTCTCTATGGTTGAAGTAGGCTCAACCTCAGTCCCCATGGTGACCCTATACAAACCCTTCCTACAAAGTAAAAGCTCTATCTTGGGCTTCCACTCAAAGTAGTTGAAGGGTGTGAAGATCAATGAAGAAGATGGTTGATCCATAGTTCTCTATGGGATATACAATGTGATATATAAACCTGCAATAAAAGTGAATAATTCCTCACAACAATGGCTCTGATACCATGTAGGATTAAACCACGGTCCAAGACCTAAGTGTGAGTAGGAAATACTACACTAGTTAATTGCAAAAGAAAGAGAGGAGAGAGAAAAATATAATCAATATTCACACATAAGAGACTAAGAAACCAACTCGAAACACCTTGTATTAATCCTTGATCATGATTAGAATATATAATACTCTCCATAAGAGGAATATTGCACACTAGGTTGGGGTTTCTATGTGCATGCTCAAGAAAAAAGAAACCTCTCAAACTTGCAACAATTAACTAAAGTCGAAAGTTGCTAATAATAAGAGAGGTAAAAAATATAGGTGTGAATTCAATGAGAAATCCAAATGAAATCATCATGCATTCCATAATAGAAAACGCTCCTAGAAGAAGACTAGAATCCAAAAATGGAACTAAAGTCCCAACTGAGAGAGAATTTCATAAATATGGAAAGTCACTAAATAGGTGAAATAAGTTAACTCCAAGAATAAGATGGGTAATTCACACTTCCTTAGGAGGCCATTAATAGCTAGAAAAAATGTGCATTAGGTGCCACGTCACTTTTCTAATCACTNGGTCTTCAAGAATGAAGATGAAGATGAGAAATTTGCCAGGTCCAAAAAGGTTCAGAGTCCAGCATATACAGCAGCGGTGGAGTTGTTGAGATCAGTCTCCAAGTGGGAGATTGTTGGTTGTGGAGCCTGATTATCTTCCTGATTCAGAGGTCCTTGCTTTCAGCCGTGTTTATACCCCATGAAGTATTAACACCCCAAAAGTATGTACACTCTTCCACGCGGGGGAGTGCAGAGGGGGGGTACCCCCTCTGCGGGGTCCGGTGGGGCTATCCCCCCGACTGGGGGGTCTGTGGGCAAGTGGGCCCCCAGCGGGGGTTCGG
Source organism: Picea engelmannii (assembly GCA_009831015.1). Taxonomy (NCBI): domain Eukaryota; kingdom Viridiplantae; phylum Streptophyta; class Pinopsida; order Pinales; family Pinaceae; genus Picea; species Picea engelmannii. The sequence continues at coordinate 509,038 of ML793569.1, forward strand.
GGGCGAAGCCCCCGAAGCAAAAATTGCCTTGTAAAAGTATATTGTAATTTCATTGTAAATCTGGACCGTTCATTATGAGGTCGCAGATCTAACGGTAGAGATTATGTTAGGGTTTTTTTCCCTAGAAGGAAACCCTCCTTTATGAGGGAAATGTATTACGGCTATAGTGTATGGTGAATATTGTATTCTGAGAGAGGAGACTGTGAGAGAAAGAAGAGGAAGTTACAACAGGTTTTGCTGTAGGTTGTATCCCTTCATTTGTTGGATAATAATAAAGGAAGGACCTGGCAATTTCTCTGGTGGACGTAGCCCACACTGGGTGAACTACGTAAATCTCTGTCTCTCTTGTATTGTGTGTCTTCTGTGTTTTGTTTCTGCATTTGTTTTATTTTATTGCTCCACGGTCCTGTTTTTCTAACAGTATTTTATTAATATAATAAAGTGTGATTACATATTGCATTTGTTAGGATCACTGGCCTTTCAACTCATAGGATCCTTGGCCTAAATCACACAAGCACTCCGGCCTCAAAATATATATACAAAGGCACTCTGGCCCAAAATATCCCATCTCACCAGCCTATAAAACATATGTACATTTACAATTGGGGTTCAACCTAGGGGTATTACATTCCCCTCTCCCTTATTTATGCATTATCCTCAATGCATTATATACACATGTACAATCAAAATTCTTCAAAAGTATCCAAAAATATGTGGGTACTCCTCCTGCATGGCATCTTCATGTTCCCATGTTGCATTTTCAAGACCCTAATAGGTCCACTAGACCTTTACCATCCCTATTTCTCGATTCTAGATCAGCTTGACTTTATTGTCCAACATACGCATTGAATGAACCTATAAGTCAACTTCTTGCTCCACTTGGATCACATTCCAATCAATTAGATGATTAGCATCATGCACATACTTTTTAAGCAAATACACATAAAACAAATTATGTATGCACACAGATGCAAACAGTGCAAACATGTATGCAATAAGTCCAATCATTTCCAAGATCTTAAATGGTCCACAATATCTCGATGCCATATTTGGGAATCTCCCCAATTTTAGTGAACTTTTCTTAGATTTCACTTTTAAGAAGACATGCTCACCCACTTTAAATTATTTGTGTGTTCTGCCTTTGTCTGCACAACTTTTCTTCCTATCATGAGCAACCTTTAAATTTTTCTTTTTTTTCACCATTTTCTCTTCCATTTCTATGATCAATTCTATCCCAACCATTTCTCTTTCTGTTGGGTTGTCCGAACTCACTGACATGTTTCACTTTATTCCATATAATGCTTCAAATGGGCTCATCTTTAAAGATGATTGATACCCATTATTATAAGCAAAATCAACTAAATGTATATAATCTTCCCACTTTGATAGTTTGTCCATCACATACATTCTCTACATATCTTCGATCACATGATTGACCCTCTTTGCTTTCCCATATGATTATGGGTGATATGCTATGCTAAAATTCATATTTTTCCCAAATCCTTTAAAAATTCCCTTCCAAAAATTTGATGTAAACTTGGGATCTCTATTAGAAACAATTGCCTTAGGCACTCCATGTAGCCTAGAAATTTATCTCATGTAAATCTCTACAATGTTAGTTGCCTTATTAGTGAGATTCACTGGAATAAAATGAGTGGCTTTGGTTAGCTTATCTACCACCGACATGATGAAATCATGCTACTTCACTGTTAAGGTTAGCTTGGTGATAAAATCAATTGTCACAACTTCCCATTTCTACTTGGGTGGGGAAAATTTTAGGGGCTATAAATCTCCCATGGACTAATTTTCCATGCTTTTTCCAAAACAATGATTCACCAATTTCCATTTTTCTAAAAGCGATTCGCCCAAATTCTATATAATAAAATTATTTTACCTTAAAAATAGCCCAAAATTTATAGAAAATATATAAAATCCTTAGAAATTTGAATATTTTTACAAAAACATTGCCAAACATTTTATAGTTTGCATATTAAGGACTAGTAATATTCGCCAAGGTTTCTACATTTTGAGATCAGTTTCCATCCTTAAAATTATCCCTGCACTCTGTAATGGGAAATGGTTGTATAAATATAGCTAGATGTCGGTGCTCATATTTTACCTTCTGACATTCGAGACATCTTTCTATATAGTCAATCACCTCTTTCTTCATACCTGACCAAAAATATTGGCTCTTTATAGCTGCAATTGTTTTCTGGTAACTCGGGTGCCCATCATAAGGCACATTATGCATTTCTCTCAGCACAATATTTTTCAGCTCTTGATATTTAGGAACATATACTCTACCCCTATACATGAGGATTCCATCTTCTCTCAACTCATAATATTTAATTTTCTACTAAAGATTACCTTGTTGTAATATTTCTTTTATTTCCAAATAATGCTGGTCTGATTTTGTAGCTTCCAAAATTCTGTCTTTCAAATTAGATGTGTACATTCTAATGGTTGTAGCATAAATCTCATGCACCCTCCAGCTGAGTGCATCTTCCACCTTGTTCTCTTTTCCTTTGATATGCTTTATATCAAAGTCATACTCACTGAGGAATTCAAGCCACCTAATTTGTCTAATGTTCAAAGTTGGTTGTCCAAACAAATATTTCAAACCACTATGGTCTGTCCTCAACTCAAATATTTTTCCCATAAGATAATGTCTCCACATATTCAAGGCTTGAACTATGGTTGTCAATTCTAAATCATGTGTGGCATAATTCCTCTCATGTTCCTTCAACTTCCTTGACTCCTAGCATATCACATGCCCATTTTGGGTGAGGACTCCTTCAATCCCTTCCTTACATGCATCAATGCACATAATGAAATCTTCATTTGGATCAAAAATCTTCAGTATTGGTTCACTTGTCAATAAATTATTCAAGTGTTGAAATATTTCTTTACATTTAGAGGTCCACTCAAAATTTACACCCTTATTTTATAAAGAAGTGATTGGATGTGCAATCTTTGATAAACCTTCAGTAAATCTTGTGTAATAACTTGCAAGTCCCATGAATGATCTCATCTATGAGAAATTATTTGGTTTTGGTCATCCTTCAATGAATTTTATCTTCTCAAGGTCCACTGTTATCCCTTCCTCTGAAATAATATGGCCCAAATAGTGAATTTGCCTCGAATAAAATGAGCACTTACTCAACTTTACATACAAATGATGCCTTCTCAATACTTGTAGCACCATCCTCAAGTGTTTCTCATGCTCTTCTTCAAAATTAGAGTAGATAAGTATGTCATCCAAGAAGATAATGACAAAATTATCCAAGCAATTTCTAAAAATACCATTCATAAAACACATGAAGACAACTCATGCATTTGACAACCCAAATGGCACCGCCACAAAATCATAATGGCCATACCTTGTTATAAATGTTGTCTTGCTGATATCCGCCTCTTTAATCCTCATTTGATGGTATATTGACCTGAGGTCAATCTTGGAGAATATCTTGGCATCTTTCAGTTGATCAAAAAGATCATCTATCCTTGCCAAATGATAATTTTTCATCATGGTCACTTTATTTAGCTACTTTAAATCAATGCATAACCTCAAGGTTCCATCCTTCTTCTTCACAAATAGAATTGGGGCACCCCAAGGTGAAACACTTGGGCATATATACCCCTTATTCAAAAGTTTTTGAAGTTGCACTTGCAATTCCTTAAACTCTGGTGTAATCATTTCTAGAAATCAGATTAATGGAGAAATCTATATCTCTCTTGCGTGGAAACCACAAAATCTCTCTAAAAACATATTCAAATTCTTTAAAGACTATATGATCTTCAATACGTTTCACTTTATCCTTAGTTTCCTCCTTGATATCGATTGCATAAATTTGGCATCATTTTCTGAAGCTTCTTTTTGGTTGCAAGGATGAAATCTCTCTTATAGATACTTCCCTTGGAATGCCCTGAATTTTCCTCAAGTTTCCTTCTTCATCCAAACAAGTGAAGGCCTTGTTGTAGCAATCCAGGATAGCGTGACGATTTTCCAACCAATCCATATGAATTAGGAAATCATATGAACCCAAAGGTGTGATATTTAAATCTATATTCATGATCAATCCATTCATGTACATTAGGCAATCCTTAACAAACTCATTGATTCTTCTTTTAGCTCCTGTAGCTAATTGCACTAGCCAAGATTTACCATACTTACTTATTTTCAAATGAAATCTCTCAACAATATTAGGATCAATGTAACTATGGCTATCTCTTCAATAAGTTAAAATAGCTATAGATTGATCATTGATCTTACCCTCCACTTCAATCATATGAGACTACAATTCAACTTGTTTTTTGTCCAAATTTGCATAGATCCTTGACATGCTTCTACCCATGTATTCAACTATATCAACATGTTGTACATTGTGAAAAATATTCACTCTTTATCCTCTGTGAGAGAAATATCTATACATGTGATCTCCCTCACAACTCCAACATTTAATAGGATGATTCCTTGGTCTTTTCCCCAATGTTTTTGACATTCTGGGTTCATTTTAAGCTAGCTTTCATTGAGAACCATTTCTAAAGGATGGTGGATTATATCCTTTCTTTCTCTGCTCCATCTTACCTTTCCTCTTGTCAACCAAATATCTCTGAAAGTTTGATCCTTCTCTATGTTTATCATAAAGACACTTGTCTCTCCTTATTGATTCCTCCAATGTCTTTGGATCGTCATATTTTATCTTATCAGTAAATACGAAAGGTATCCCACTTATGAACCTTTGAATCTTGACCTTCTCATCCTTGATGAAGTCAATATATCTCAATAGATCTAATAATATTCCTTCATACACATCCATGGTCATGTTCCCAAGCTTGAGTTCAAAGAAATCCTTCATCTTCCTGTCATAATAATGCTTGGAAAAATATTTCTTCTAAAAATTATTTTTGAACTACCTCCAAGTTATAATCTTCTCATCAATGTGCTTTACTTGCACTAGTTAGTCCCACCACATTGATGCTTTTCATTTAATATGGTAAACTTAAATTCTACCTTCTTCATGTGAGGAATACTTTTTCAATTGGAAATACTTCCTCATCCCTAGTATCCAAGCCTCTGCATCTTTATCTTTCATGTTCTCACCATAAAAACTAGGAGGTTTGATCTTCCTCATCTCCCCTTGTAATTCATCCACTCCAAAACTCCTCCTATTATTTCTGATAGGAGATAAACTTGGACTACTTTCTACTCTCCTAACCAAGTGTCTTGGTGAGTGATGATGATGTCTACCAACAATTCTATATTCTTCCTTTTTGGCATGAGATATGTGATCCATTGACTTACTTGAATCTGTCTCTTTATCCACCTTCTTCTCTTTCATGTCCAAGCTCTGCAATAAGTTGAGTTTCAATCCATTCTACTAATCCTGAGCTTCCATAAGATTATAATTATCATCCTTATAGATTAACAGATCTCTCTTCATATTCTCTATTCTCTCTACTAGATTTATGCTCTCCTCTTTTCCTTCTCCATGCCCATTTGATTCAATTCCTACATTACCCATGCTGACATACAATCCCTTAACCTCATCTTCATGGTTGTAAGTTCTTTGTGCATATTAAATGTATCTGATCTCTCTACTAATTATGTTTTGTTTTATTTATACCCTTAATTCTGCAAAATGTGTATGCAATAGAATTTGTTAGACAAAATAATTCAACAAATCTATAAAATTATGCACAAATCTGCCCTTAAGTGCACTAGAATTCTTCTTTCTAATTGCTTGTGAATTTTACCATTCAAGTCACATTTCTAGGTAATATATGAATTCCTCTATCCAATACCTTTCCAATGACTATCTCCTTGCTCCATTCTGAGTTTCGAGCAACAAGTTATAGTCATCTGAACATTACCCATTTACTCCATTTTGGTACCAAATGCTATAGGTTCCTTCTCCCTCCTCCTATACTCTTTTAGGTACCCATATTCCCAATATATATCCATATCCATCTTCCATGGTTCATTATATTTCCATATACTTCTCCCATGCCTTGAACCAACTTCTTAGCAAGGAGTTATGCCCTCTAGAAGTAAATTGGTGCCAACATTTTACGTTGCACTATTTCAACTATAACTTTCTCATACGAGCTCTGTTTTTCACCCGAAATAGCTCGTTGGAAACATTTCTTCGAGTTATTTTATTTAATCTCTAAAGAATTTATTTATTGCTTAAGACACTTCCAGTGTAGAAAATTAGAACTCCTAAAAACACTGTTTAGGCCCTAAAAACTGCTCTGCAAGATTATGACCTTCAAAACTACAAAATTTTCGTGGAAAATCACTAGTTGACTATTGTGATAGACCGCCAAATCGACTTGTTCCTATCATCAACATTTTTTCTTCCTCTTCCTCCTTCTCTTCTTCCTTTTCGAAGCTCACGTGTGCACCTATTATGTATCATGCACCGATATTAAACATGCACAATTCTTACACGTGTAATGCCAATATTTAGTGCATGTACCACACACAAATATTTAGTGCACACAACTTTTATACCATGCAATAATACTTAGAATTCACTACTTATGTACCATTCACCAACATCCAGTGCATCTACACTGCACACCAATATCCAGTGCGCACAACTTTTGTATCACGCACCACAATCTTTGTACCAACAATGCCAATATTTAGTGTGCACACACCAATATTTTGCGTGTATCATGAGATTTGGACTATGAAGTGCCGATATTCAATATGCACACACCACACACCAATATTTTGCATGTATCACAATCTTTGTACTGTGAAACACCAATATTCAATGTGCACCAATACTCAATGCACACCATCGATTCTACTCCATGCGACACCATTATTCAACATGCACACACTTTGCACCAACAATTATTCACTACGCAACACCAATATTCAATGTGAATTCACTTCACACCAATATTATGTGCACACCACAAGATCTACACTGTGCAATGCAAAAATTTAGTGTGCACACCTTGCACACCAATATTTTGTGCGCATCACTAGCTCTGCACCGTGCAACACCAATAATTAGCGCACACAAGTCATGTCTTTGCTTAGATGATTTTTCCATATTTCCAACTTGTGACCATTCTGAACATCATGAAAATTTCTGACTCACATGTCTAAGCCAATTTGGTTACTTGGAAGTCGAAATGACCCCTCCAAAACAACCATTCTGAGTGTAATTCTAACTTGGATTTCCCTTAAAACTTGGGGATTTCACTCATATTTTACCATTTTCCCCTAAATTTGACATATCTCAAATGTTGAGATGATGAATTTTCCAACTTAATGTTGATCTCTAGCCCATACAAGTCCAGTGTTGAACCAGAAGCTCTAATACCACAATGTCATGTACCCAGTCGCAAGCTAAGTCATGCCACACACAAATTCTTCTTTGATACCAATTCTAATTGTGGAAATAATGCATTGAGACAAACCATGTCCAGTTTCAACCTTGTTTTTCACATGAAAATTGTTTCCCAATGCATACAAATATTCAAGCCTCGTGCTAGAATACTGTTACCATTACTACCATATATTAAACACCATGCCCTGCATATGCAACAATTATGTAGGACCAACAATAACATGCACATCTATGCATAATTATGTACAATTACAACAACAAAAAATTAACATAAACATACACACATAAAAGAACATTAAGTATTTACTGGGTAACAATCAGCTTCAACTTCCGCTTACACTCTCTAGCCAAGGTATGGATGATGGAAGAAAAAATGAGTGAATTATTGGAAGAATGATGGGAATTACACTAAGTTCCCCACATTATATTTGCATGTTCCTACCTTGACACTTGTCACTCTAGGAACTACCTTTGACTCCACTTGGTAATTTGTTCATTTCCTTAGGAACTTTGGATAAAATTATAACATAAATCTTATGAATTAGGAATAATATTATTTTATTCATTGGCTTAAGCTCCCTTGACTTAACCCCCTTTTATTAATCCCTTATCCCCCTTTCTCTCTCATGGAATCCTAGCCTGACCCCATACTCTTTTTTCTAACTTGGTCTACAACAATGATGTATTTTGTTAATATAATCAAGTGTGATTACATATTACATTTGTTAGTCTCATTGGCATTTCAAATCATACACTCCCTAGCCTAAATCACACAGGCACTCTAGCCTCAAAATATATATACAAAGGAACTCTAGCCCGAAACATCCTTGCTCACTAGCCTATAAAGCATATGCACATTTACAATTGGGATTCAACTTAGGGGTTTTACATACACACATTTTTATTTTGGATTTTTGTGTGAATGGTGCAAGCCTATGGGTTTTTTAACAAAGTTAGATAGAATATGTAAGGTACTAGAAGATAATATGTAGAATAGAAATATGATTTTTATCACAATAGTTAGAAAAAAGAGAAAAATAGAGAGCACAATGACATGATTGAGCCAAAAGATGATACCTTTATTATATCGATAGCCAAGTTCACTTTCCTCTTTGAGGGGGAAACCTCTAGTAGAGCATAGCTCAAGTACAAAATGGTTGAGTTACAGATTACCTTCGAGGGGTCGAGCTCTAAAGTGGTACATGAAATCTATCGAGGCATGGAATAATCAAAGGGAAGACTTTCTATTTAGACCAAGTGAACCAAAGGTTTATAGAATAATTTCAGTTATACCTGCAACAAATCCATTCAATTGCACTGTCCTAGGGGAATTGATTGTCCCCCACCTACATAATTTTCACGTAAGGTATGAAAGATATAGAGGGTAATCTCAGGGTTTTTATTGGATGTTGATTCTTTTTAACCTATGAACTACTAGAGACATTGATAAATTTTCCACCCAATGATGCAGACCCCCCTCCCGTCTCAAGGATGCACGACCTCTCGCCTCAAGGATGTGTGACCTCTCGGTCTAGGATCGTTCAAATCAAGGAGTCGAATCAACTCATAGGGCCTCTGATAGACCCAAAATCAATTTACACAGGTCCCCCTTTATTCAAAGTGCAGGTTCTACCAAACACGCGGGCTCTTTCCCGACCCATTTTGAATAATTTGCACAACAAAGCAGAGTTGGGAGAATTGTCGAGGCACTGGGAGCCGAAGCAGATTCGATCCATCCAAGCCAAAGGGACATGTGTCACTATATCCTGCACTCTGGAGTAGGATCACTTCAGAGGAATTGGAGTAATAAAGAGTGAGGACTCCTGAAGGCCGAAGTCCCGAAGTCATCCCAGGCATTCGTTGGAAAGGGACGCATGGAAAAATATCTGCCACTTCAGAGAAAAGTCACTCTGGGAGAAAAGTGAGTTGGGTGGAGTATGAAATCCCGAAGGCCGGAGCACCGGATTCCATCCAATCCGTCCATAGGGATTGGACAGGTGTCAGTAGATCACATACTTCGGAGGTTTGTCACTCCGGAGGATTTGCATGGTGGTTGTTTGAAATTCCTCGAAGCGTCAGAGCCCGAAGTTATGGTGGGTCATTGATATTAAAAGAGAGTGTGGACCATTGATTTGCAAGGGTACACGTGGAGGAAGGAGGTTCAATCCGTTGGAAATCCACTTCATAGGTTTAATGGAGTAGTGTTTTAGAATTCGCCGAAGTGTCGGAGCTTGAAATTGTTGTGGGCCGTTGATTTGTGAAAGGAGCAGGGACTGTTGATCCCTCTCACGACAGTTGAACTTCGTGAGTTTGAATTTCAGAGAAATTGGATACAGGTGAAGTGAAAAATCCCAGAGCCCAGAGCTCCAAAGCACACTTTGAGTAGGCTTCTGGTCACAGCCCAAGGTCATATGAAGAAAGAGGGGCCTAGCGAAAGGAGCTAGCGCCTGTTATTCAATTTTTTTTAAATGGAACATGGGCTTAGCAGGAGCCCGTGGGTTTCATAGAACCTGCACCTTAGGAATAAATGGGCTTTTGTAAATTGATTTGGGGTCTAGAAGAGGCCCGAAGAGTTGATTCGGCTCAGTCATTTGAACGATCCTAGACCGAGAGGTCGTGAAACCTCGAGGAGAGAGGGGGGGGTCTACATTACCCAACCATTGTTTTAGCTTTAAATTTGTTTTAGTCTCATCCATGTTTTAATTGAATCCTTTCAGGGTAGCATACATGCATAAATATGTTCCCTAAAAATAGAAACCCACAAGCCTTGTGGGAAAAATTTCTTCATGTGGGATTTTACCATCAGAGATTGAGTGCAGTTTTATATTGTATGACCTTTCCAAAACTTTCAAGACACAAGCTTTGTGGGGTCACTCTTTTTGTAAAAAATTATCTTATCTTAAGTACAAATTTGTCTTGAAATATGTTCCCAGTGACTTAGCCAATTGGAATCAAACACATAAGCATATAACCACAAGTCTTGCAGGAATATATTTATGTGTGGGCTCTTTGTTAAATAAAAAAATCATACTATCTCACCCGGAACCTATGACCCACGAGCCAATAGGCAAAGTCATATCCTACAAGAAGCAGGTAATCTTGTGGGGGATCCAACAAATCCGAGGAGTATGAGATCTCAATTTGAGGAGGCTCCACATGCACTACAACAATGGAACTAGTAATTCCCATGCATTGCTACATGGCTCTAGCCTCATACCCTTATACCTATAAATAGGTTGAGGGGAATCCCAAATAGAAAGCATCTATGAATGAGGAGTACAACTCATTTATCGAGAACTAGACTTGGGACTTGATTCCTCTTCCTTCACTTAGGAATATTTTCAAATGCAGATGGGTATATATTATGAAGAAAGAAGAAAATGGTTGTTGGATCGCCAATTTGACATCTTTTACAACTTCAATTGGTCTTCTTTTTAACCATTTTACCTTATCTATGCACCCATTTACTATGCACGATACCACATTTGCCCACACTTATGACGTTAATGAGATTAATAAGTTTAATTTTGTTAATTGTTATAATTTCCTTTATTTTTAATGATTTAGAGATGATTTGGATTAATCTCGTTGATGAAAGTTTTGAGAGTTATGTTCCCATACCTCTAGTTGTTCCAGTACCCCAGTTTGTAGGTTTTCATATATGTGTACACCTAGGTGGAATATGGTCACATGAGTTTTAAATATCTAACTCCCATCATGGTTTGTGTGCCTTGGTTTGCATCTAGGTCACACATAACGATCTCTGACTCATGATTTACAATTTGGACATTGGGTACAATTTTCGGAGAAATAAAGAAGAATATGGAAAATGCACGACATGGTTTTTGTCCAAAACATCCCCATTTGAGTGTAATGCAAGCGTTTTCTCCAAAAAGTTCGTGTATTGGGAGTTATATGCGGTTCTTCGAAAGTGTCCTTTCTTGTTATGGTAGTTAGCAAACTGTGTTCCAAACAAAGCAACCCGTCAGCAAAGGAACCAAATCTAGCCTATTCTCAGATGGTTTATGATATATGGATCCAATGTAATCTTATCTTGAGCTATTCTTCAACCAAGATTCACTAAAAACACATCAAGACAATATTTTGTAAATATGTCCATGATTGATAGTCTAGATTTGGAGGGATTGGTTCCAATTTCCCCCCTGCATCTTTGTATAAAATGTATGAGTAAGGTAGAGGGGTAGAGGAGCTAGATTAGAGAATTGAAGAAAGAATGGAGAATTGTCGATGCATTACATTGTATATTGTCGAAGATCTTTTCTGCAATAAATCAGTGTTAGATTTGTTCCTGCAAGTGAAGTTTTGAGCACAACCTAATATTGTAGATGTTTCCCACAATGTGTGCCACGATTGGAAGGCCCCCAATGTTGGTATATGTTGTGTTGTTTTCATTCTCTCTTAGTCAGCTAGATTGATTATTCTTTCCATTGTTGGTGATGTTTTTTCATTTGAAGTTTGCTATAGAAACTGATTATTTGTTGAATATTGAAGGACTGATATGCTTGATAAGTGATCACAAGAACCTTTGGGAAATATTGTGGTTTGTTATAGGAAAGCATTTGAGTAACCCTTGTCCAATAATACAATTATGTGGTGTATTTTGATTTCGTAGATCAAATCATTTATCATTTTGTACTTCTTTCAAATATTTAAAGAGATTTATGAGTAGATCACTAAAGGACCACCACAAAAGACTCATCAATCAGTTTGTTGCACATGTAAAATCACATGAACATTCACAATAATGAAATATTGTGGTTCTAATCGCAACAACATCTAAGTGATCTTGCAGTTGAGTGACAAGTTGTAGTCCTATGTTGACAGTTGGTTGATTTCATTTGGTTTGGATTTCCTAGTAATTGTCGACATCAGTTTAGAATAGGCTTTGATTCTTCATTTATTATGCTTGCACCTCAAAGCTTATGAGCCCCAGGGTTGACAATTTGATGTTCGAAATTTATACATATAAATTTCCCCATATTTTTGTCAACAAAAAATATGGAGAAATTTATATGTATAAATTATGGACATCAAATCATCAACCTGGGGGCTCGTAAGCTTTGGGGTGCATGCACAGGAAATACAAAATCAGATCCTATTCTAAATTGATGTCGATAATTACTAGGAAATCCAAACCAAATGAAATAAACGAGTTGTCACCATAGGACTACAACTTGTCACTGGACTGCAAGATCACTTAGATGTTGTTGGGATCAAAACCACAATATTTCATTATTAATGTTCATGTGATTTTGCGTGTGCAACAAACTAATTCATGAGTCTTGAATGGTGGTCCTTTAGTGATCTACTCATAAATCTCTTTAAATATTTGAAAGAACCACACAATGATAAACGAGATGTTATATGAAATAAAACTACACCACAAAAGCGTATTACTGGAAAAGGGTTACTCAAATGATTTCCTGGAACAAACCACAATCTTTCTGAAAGGTTTCTATGATTACTTATCAAGCATATCAATCCTTCAATATTTAACAAATAATCAATTTTTGTAGCAAAATTCAAATGCAACATAACCAACAATGGAAAGAAAAAACGATCTAGCTGACTAAGAGTGAATGAAAACAAAACAATGTATACCAACATGGGGTCCCTTCCAAGCTTGGCACATGCCATGGGAAATATCTACAATATTAGGCTGTGCTCAAAATTTCACTTGCAGGAACAAATCTAAGACTAATTTATTGTAGAAAATATCTCCAACAATATACAATGTAATGCATCAACAATTCTCCATTCTTTCTTCAATTCTCTAATATAACTCCTCTACCCCTCCACCCTGATCATACATTTTATACAAAGAGGCAGGGGACGAATTGGAACAAATCCCTCTAAATCTAGACTATCAATCATGGACATATTTACAAAATATTGTCTTTATGTGATTTTAGTGGATCTTGGTTGAAGAACAACTCAAGATCAGATTACATTGAATCCATATATCATATACCATATGAGAATATGTTGGAGTTGGTTCCTTTGTTGACTGGTTTCTTTGTTTGGGATAGATTTTTCCAACGATTGCAACAAGAAATTACCCTTTATAATAACCACACATATCTCCCAATCCACGAATGTTTTGGAGACACCTCTCTCTTGATACCTAAACAGGGATGTTCTGGACAAAACCCATGTCTCGGATTTTCCAGATTCTTCCTTGTTTCTCCAAAAATCTTGCCTGAAGTCCATTACTTGGTTCTTCCTGACACAAGTTGTCCAAATTGTAAATCATGAGCCCAAGACCGCTATGTGAGACCTAGGCATGAATCAAAGAACACAAACCATGCTGGGGGTTAGATATTTAAAAACCATGTGACCATCTTCCACCTGGGTGCACGCACATATGAAAACCTACAAACTTGGGTAATGGAATAACTGGAGGTATAGGAACAAAATTGTCAAAACCTTCATCAACAAGATTAAACCAAATCCTCTCTAAATTATTAAAAACAAAGGAAATTATAATGATTAAACTTGTTAATCTCATTAACATTAGAAGTGTGGGTAAATGTGGTATCAAACATAATAAATGGGTGTGCGCATAAGGTATATGGTTAAAAAGAAGATAAATTAAAGTTGTAAAATATGTAAATTGGTGATCCAACATATCCCCCATGCCTAAGGATTGGCTTGTCCTCATGCCAAATGAAGTAGGCAAAAACCAACTTCTGACTGCAAAATCTTCCCAAGTTTCCCAATTGTACTATCAAATTGATTCAATCTTATCAATCTACATTGCCACTGCTAGATTTTTCTGTCATAATTAAATCCTTTATGTTGTTCAAACTTCAATGGTGAAAGCTACATTTTTAGATTTATATTGATGAATGTTAAAGGTCCTTGCAATCTCTCCGAGGATATCCACAAATTTTCCCACATGAGATTCTATCCACTACTAAGAAACATTCCATGGAAACTTAGTTTCATTTTTCAGAACTACATGACTCCAAACACATGTTTTTGCAACATAAATGATATAAAGAGGAAGCTCTCCAAAATGGAAATTGTGAGTAGAAACCTAACCATATAGCTGAGAAATGAAGCAGTGAAACAAATACAAAGGAATGTATGTTCCATACGAAACTAGAGGATGAATTAAGGTCTTCCCATATGCACAATAAAAATCATTGAAAATGGTTTCGAGGGAGGGAAGACAGTGACCACTATGGAAATGTTTTTGTTAGAAATTCTTCCCATATTGCAAATTTTTCCACAAATCATTTGACATAAATGTAGATAACCTCAAAGAGTAATTGATCCCCCCCTTGATTTGCGAGAGGGAAACATCTTCTTTCCCCTTACCTTTTTACAGTTTAGAAATAAACTGAAGAAGGTTCAAAACATGAAATTGCTAAATGAAGAAATCCTTAAAATAAGGAAGCAAAGATTCCAAAATGGAAAATTTATCCATCCTTATATCGCATCAGAATGAGAAAAGTTATTTTTCCCAACAAATAAACTTTTCTCTAAGATGTATTAATGACCACAAAACGTTCTTTCATTCTTAGGAAAATATCCCAGCAAGCTACAAAGAAACTCTAAAATAAAACACAAAATTGAACAGGAAAATATTGGTAGTTCACCCAAGCTACAATTGGCC
This sequence comes from Picea engelmannii, assembly GCA_009831015.1. Classification (NCBI taxonomy): domain Eukaryota; kingdom Viridiplantae; phylum Streptophyta; class Pinopsida; order Pinales; family Pinaceae; genus Picea; species Picea engelmannii. Next base: position 524,053 of record ML793569.1, read on the forward strand.
AAAACTTCCATGTATTTAATTGAACATAGGGAAAGTATTCCTTAGCTTATTCTTCACAATATACCATGATTTTCCATCAACTATCTATCCATAGTAAAGCATGAAAAATAAATTTTTCCAACGTGAAGAATTCAGTTGCTTCAACATATATCATCATGAGAGACACTTGTTTCAACTGAAGTATTTTTTTGCCTAAAATTTTATGGCCAATCGAGTCGCTACAACCATCCAATATTGCCACCATGATGGCCTTGGTTCTTTAAAGGATGGAGCTACAACTGTAACAAATATCTATGCCATTTACCATATCTTTTGATAAATCCAATTTAGGCAGAGGAGGGAGAGGCTTTCTTATGAGAGTTGTTGTAGTTTCCCAGACAAACAAGATGGTACCAAAATCACTTGGTTTATAATTCAATTGGATGTAGATCACTCGAATATTAGGAGTCTCCTATTTTACCATAAAATTGCAATACCATGTTTTTTTCTTTTCATTTCTTCTTTTACTTTCTAAAGTGCATGAAAAATAGATTGCCATACCAAAAAAAAATAAAAAGTAAAAGAATCCATCACATTTAACAGTGAAAGGACAAACTTAGGTGGATGGATGGAGAGATTTCTTGTTGAATCTAAAACTCCATCTTGTTGGTTTTCACCAATTCAAAATCAAAATAACTAGCAATGCCACAAGCATGCCTCCCAAATCACTTCATTACAAATTTTAAATGGTTTGGAATTACTTGCAAGAAACATAAGTGAGCAACCAATTTGTGCATGGATTTTATTCATCCCTACTCACAAAGTTGATATGTTCCAATGTGTCATCCATGGCCCCTTTGATCCTAAATGATGCAATCTGAAATTACTTGTCAATCTATCATATTAGAATTCAACAACTCGAGTTTAATTAGTGCAAAGGGAAAAATTTTAACTTTTCCTCTATCCAAACCTGAATTCATTCAATTGTATGGCCAAAATGGAACTTATTATAGTACATGGAATCGTTGTTGAAGGGAAATATTGAACTCATGAAGAACCAAGATATACTTATGTTGGTTAGTTCTTCCTACTCTATCCGAGTTCGTAGTGACCCAGGGTTCATGTCTATTCGGGTTTCCAAAAAAGCCTTTAAAACTATCGGCCCTCCTAGTAAACCAGAAGGCAACACAACACACAAAATGTGTTATGCAGTCTCACCCGAGATAGCTTTAATGGGTGGTGTTGAGTAATCAACACACCCTAAAATTTCTACGACTATTTCCTTTTGGGTACCACCCTATAATTTACTTTTGACTGTTTTCACCTCGGCTTGAAACTGATCCTTCGCTTCTCTTATATGTTTCACATTTTAATTGATTAAAATTTCACTTGAACATACAACGAAGAATCATCTTAACTCTGAATACTTAATAACTACTCGAGGAATCAACGACCCAACTTTTTTCCTGACTCAGAAGAGAATTTCATCATCAACAGAAGATGATGGTGGAGAAAACCATTTGGAGAGTCAAAGTAGATGAATACTAGCCCTCATTGACATCGTCTAATGAAATGATTCTTTCCTATCAATAAACCTTGGGAAGGATTTTTCCGAAGACCGATTGAATCAGCTTCGGCAGAAAGATGTAATAATACGCACCACACGAAAGAAAGAGTAAACTCCCCGATCACCAACCCCTATATCGTCGGCGTCGAAATTTTCATCAATAGGCTATCAATGTAAGTACACACTCTAATAATAATCGATCCCTGATTCATTCACCAAGTGACGTGATGTGACGAGACGTGTTGACCCTAGAGTGTGGTAGGTACATTGCAATTACGGTTCTTAGTTAATTCGTGGATCGCGCATTAGTTACTAACTCGTGCGTGAATCAAAAGGAATCATTAAACTCATCGATACAATGCACCTCCATCCACGCCTCCACCATCAACCAGTCAAAATTTATCCGCAGAAAATCCGATAGTGGTTTATTTTGAATTTGCGTTCATTACTCGTATTAACTAACTGATATGACTGATAGTATCTCCCAGTTATATTCCTTTCGAGTCATTGTGTATGATCCCATTCTGCGCAGCAAGAAGTTCAGGGTAGACAAGAGAGAGAAGCTAACAATCCACAGGAAGAGTTCAAAGTCCAGTGAGTATTAAAATCGTTATCTTAGCCAACATTACAGGTATGGGTTCGCTTATTGGTTTTTTTCACTCCATTTTATATATTCTCACCCAACGCTGCTCTGCACCCATGTTCAAATGACATTTTAAATTGCAAGAATAATGCCTTCGAAGAAGCCATCCACCAGGAAATCATCGAGATCCCCTAAGCTATAGGAATCAGAAGTAGGAGAAGGCTCCTCCCCATCAGTTGCAAGGAAATTAGATTTCATTCCCAAACCAGTATCCGTCATTAAGAGAATCACCAAGGAGCCTTTTGTCCAGCCCCCAGCTTTCGGAGACACAAAGGCAAGTATTGGAGCCAAGATGGAATTTCCTCGCTGGGAATAAGTTTTCAAGAAAATCAAGAAAGAATAGCCCCTCGAACATACCCTGCATAGCGATCTTGAAACAAGGAATCTTGACGATGAGGTCCTCCCCAACATTCGCAGGTTTATCTACACATGGTGGCAAGTCGATCTCTGGTCTTTCCATGCATTGAGCTCCTGAAGTGGATCATTGACCACACTGACACCCAAAAGTGTTTAATTAATGATGATAACAGTGAGTGCATTGGAGTCTTCCTGCCATCAGAGGTTCAGAACTACTATAAGCTCAAATATTCTGAGCTAAAGCTGAGCACCAATTTTGTCTTAAGTTTCTATGCATCACACAACACGAGCAAAATCATGTCGTCTTGGTGGAGAGAAGACAAAAAATTCACGAACCGGACTGTTGGCTGGTACCCAATGACCAATCTTAGGGAACCATACATATACCTCATGGATTTACTTTGTAGGTTACATGGGGAAAAACATTGTTCCCAATTTTTAGAGGCTTGGATGCCTCTGGCTTTTACAATTGATATTTCAGGTATAGGCTTCAATTGGGGTGCCATCATCTCCAAACAGTTAAGTATCTGCATAAGACAGGATCAGGAGCTGAAGGAGGGAGATACCCCCACCTTCTACATGGCTTTGTATCTACTGGAAGTGATCTGTGCTAGGAATGCTTTTGTTGGGATAAATCTGAATTGGCACCCTTCAGAGTTGGATGTCCATGTATACTTCAGCATCCTATGGGAAAATAGGTACAAAAAATCATATGTTGTTATCTGTGATCATTTTATTGCACACATTTACTCCTTTCTCTTTAGAAGAGAGTACCCTAGATTATCAGATGAAGCAAAGAAGGTTATAGCCAAAATCGACCACTGGTATTTGGAAGAACGGGAGACCTAGATTAGATTTTTCGGTGCCATAGGATCACCCCACTTATTACCCATTTATGTTCCCGACTGGCTAGTGTTAGGTGAAATTTGCTATCAAACCATCCTACAAGGATACAATGCAACTTTAGTAAAAGACAAGAAGCAGGATTTCATACCATATGGGTTTCATATTGGGTTCTGCATGGTCAAAGATACCATGCATGCTAAACAACTTGGTCTAGGTCAATTGGAATTTCGATTCCAAACTGACCAATTTCGCAAACACGATCCCAAGGGATTGGTTCTATAGCACGCGTCACGGGTATCATCTTGTTGGCCGTATGCCCACGACCAGTTCAAAGATGAAATATTTATTGAAAATGCCCAAGACTAGAATGTGGTGGCATCCAGGAGAGTTGATCCTTGAGGAACCAGGTTTAGACCTATGAGGCACTGAGAGCAGGAAACATTTATGGAGCATGCAGTTCAAGAAATTAGCTGACGCCTGGGAGAAGCAGGTGCACATGAATTGGATGAAGAAATAAGCTATCCTGAAGAAGACATTGAAGCTGTGGGAATTCACCAGGAATCCCCGATACAAATCAAGGATCTTCTGGAAGATCAAGCTGCATGAGAAAGGGGTTGTTGTTCTTTCAGCAAACCGATTTGTTGATGAAACAGATGCAGGATGACCCGCATATTTCAATAGGACATGAAGTCTCAACTATTGTTCAGAGTATCCTGACGGAGTCAAATGATCCTGGGTCGATAGTCCCCGACAGCGCCCATGGGTTGGGAAACCTTGAACCCACATCATCGATCGATCCTTCAGAAGAAGGGACAACTCAACCAGAGACAGGTCGGGTCTCAATAGAGACACAAGCACCCAATCCCTTGAGTACTCTTATACATATTTACAACAACGACGAGAGTCTAAAACTCACTCATGGCACCCTGGTGTGATTCCAAGATGAAAAGGGTCCCGAAAAAATCACTTCCCCTGAGCTTGAGGTTCAAGACAAGCAGGCCTCACAGATGGAAACAGGGTCCGAAGGTGGCCTCGACACAAGAGAGTCTGACAAATAGGAAGCAGAAGAAAGACCGAGTGGCGAGACCCCACAAAAGAGAATCAATACCTCTATGGCTAACAAACAAGTAATAAATGAGTCTGTGCTCGATGCCTCCATTACACCCAATATTCAAGTCCTAGGAAAACGACAAGTAGAGGACGGATCCACAAAACTGAGCGAAGAAATTTGGGAAACCACTCCTGAGTGAATATACACCACAGGTAGTCTGAGGAACAACCTCTCATGGGGAGATCAACAGATACCAAAACCCGTAGACGAAGTAGCATACATCTATGCGATCTCTTACGATCAAAAGAGGAAGGCCATCGTTCAAAGGACCATGAAGAGGCGAAGGATCACTTTGGATCAATCCATCGTGGTTACCACATAAGAGAACCTAATCAGCACTGTAGATGCTCGCACGTCTGAACTGATCGACGTAGGAAAATCCCTCTCAGATGCTGCCTAGGACAGATCCAGGAGAGATGAAAAGGAACTAGCCAACACCCGAGAGGAGCTTGAATACCTGCACCATCTTATCAAATACTAAAAAGGGGCTACACAGACCACCACATATCTGAAGGAAGAATTAAATGGAGTTTATAAGAAGTTCAATAAACAAAGGCACCTGTTGACCGATAACATAGTCGAATTATAGGAGGATACTCTTATGGCACTCGTGACATGAAAAGAGATGGAAAAATGGCATGAAAAGGCACAGTTAGCGGTAGAGAGACTCAAATACATTGAAGCGGTCCAGCAAGGGCGAGAAAAGGAAAATCATGGCATTTGGCTGGTTGGAAAAAGTAGTTTCGACTGCATGAATAAATCCGTCGAATACTGAGTGAAGATGACCCGGGACCCACACCGAGAAATCCAAAAGCAATGGGCCAAGTGCCAGAAACACTAGGGTAAAATTAATAACGTAATGAAATATGTCAGTCTCCCCGAATTCGACACTCCTGATGAATTCACTAACCTGAGTGATGTGCTCAAGACGCACTCCATACAAGACTCGCTCTGGGCCGAAGGGTGCACAAAATTCACCGATGCAATACCAGGACAAGTGAAACAATTCCCAGGTCATCCGATCCGAGCTCGAGCCATGCTGCAACTGCTGAACTCTAGTTTGGTGAAATACTGGGTGCATGCAATAGACATCAGAGGAGCATATGTTGCCCCTATGGAACAACACAGGTTCCCATGGACTCAAACCTGTGAAAATCTATTTATCAGCTGGTCTGAATATGAAAGAAGCCACCCTTTTTAAGAGACATCTCAGGTGGACCGTTGAAAGAAACTATTGGATAATCACTCTACGTGGCAAATTTTTCTTGCATTAAATTGTATTTAGCCGCTAATTACATTTGAATTTTAGATTATAAATAGAGACATCGACTGATGAGTAAAGGGTCGATGGTTGTTGTAAGAACTCCTTTTTTTTGGTTGTTGATAACTATTTTGAGACTGTTGTGAATTGAGAAGTCCTTTTTGGACCAAAGACAAGCTATTTTCATCAGATGTATGTGATTGGAGTTGGAGAAGAATTAATTCCTTTCTTGTTCCATGAATGATGCAGTAAATGAGTAAGAGCAATTGATTTTGTTGTCAAGTTATCTGGTGCAATGTCTTGATGTTCTTTGCTTTAATGATGAGGATAAATCATTGTGTTGTTATGTGATGAATGTTATTGTAGATGAATTATTTTGCTTACCATGATCTTGATTACATATGTGTTTTCTTTTGTTAAATTATTTTTTCTTCTCAGACAATAATTGGATTCTCATTTGGCTAATGTATTAGTACTAGGCCCTGTGGCATAGAATCATTGTCTGCATGTTTGAGAAGCGGGTTATCCCAAGATCGACCTCTTCCCTCTAATTAAAACCTTTGTCTTGTTATTTGTCAAGTTGGTTTATATTGGCTTGCCTCTGTCATATCAGTCCCACCCAAGAGAAATACGTTAAAAGAACTATCCTAACTGAAGGAAGAGCCTTTCACCAGAAAACACAAAGCCCATCGATAATTTGGCTAGAATGCAATATCTGGAGAACAATTCCACTCCAAACGCGACAGAGTCTAATTGGTCCTCGGCGGCGGGTTTGGTTCCTACTTTTGAATCAAGGGGATTTAGGCCCCATCAATAGATGGCTGTAAGACTCATGTGTTTACATCCTAGGATTGAGTGTGAGATATGAGAACTTTATATTGAACCATTATTATAACTGTAAATGCAATATAATGTCATTTGCGAATAAGAAGGAAATATAACAACTCATTCATTAAGCATAACAATAACTACTGGGGACAATAAAGATACACATGCATTCATCACACAAAACAGATGTTACTGTGGTTCACCCCCTCCTGGGCTACGTCCACAAAGATTTGGCTCTCATCTCTTTTATTATAGTCGTTCTTTCCTTACGCGTCAGGCGCTTACAAATCATCCCCGTTGGGTAAGATCTATATGAGGTGGACTAAATTGCACCAGGATCCTTATCCTGGGATCTAACCCTCAATATATACCCTCTTTCATCTTCTCTAGCTCAACATCTTATACAAAGTAGATCATACAAAAAAATATTGCATATCGTAACATTGTTGGATCATGTTGTCATTGATGCCAATGGTTTGATTGATTGATGTCATTGATTGATGTCAAGTGATTGATTGATGTCAAAGGATTGATTGATTGATGATTGATTTAATATAATATGTATTGTCCTTGATGAGAATGCATAGATGAAGATGGATCAATGAGTTGTCATTGATACATGATGAAGATGGATCAATGTGGTTCCATTGGTATACGATGCATTGTTGGAAAAATGTATAGATGAATCATTATTGTCTTATCATGATTGATAAGGTGTAGAAATGGATGAACTCCAAAGTGGTCCCCTTATGGTGAAAGCCCTCACGGGAAGATGCTTTACGGATTGAGTTATCCTAGA
>ML793569.1:543066-576260 GCA_009831015.1 Picea engelmannii
AGATATCCCTTTGCAAACACAAGAAACTCTTATGAAGTATATAGGAGGTTTACCTGCGCATATTAGAAACATTGTTTTCATGTTTGGACCCACTAACCTTGATGAGGTTTCTGTTCAAGCTACGTATATTGAAGCAGGGAAAGAAGGTGTGTCAGGGGAATCATCGTCTTCAAGGAAAGAGGTCAAGAGAAAAAGGCATGGAAAGAATGCAAATGAAGTGACAGATGTTGGAAAGAATGCAAGGAAAGAATGCAAGGAAAGAATGCCCTCTTGCAAGCATTGCAAGAAAGAGGGACATGATGAAGACAGATGTTGGAAGTTGCATCCTGAGAAGAGGCCAAAGTGGTTCAAAGAAAAGAAGGGAACACAAACAGTGGCAACGACAACAAAACCCACAGACTTGGGATCGGATTCAGGTGATGAGTCAAAGATCTCATTAGTTGGTATGACAGGTAAATTTGGTGAAGAAATTGATTGTAGAAGCAAGTTGTTTCATATAAGGGTAATCATGCGACACAATAAGATAGACACATTAATCGACAATGGATCTCAATCCAATCTAATCTCAAAATAATTGGTTAAGCAATTGGGATTAAAAACACAAAATCATCATAAGCCTTACACACTTAAATGGATAAGCAATCATCATTAGATGCACATAACAAAGTAGTGCACAATCAAATTTGCAATTTCATCTAAGTATGTGGATGAAGTAACATGTGATTTAGTGTCGTTAAGAGAATGTGGAATGGTCTTAGGTAGTCCATACTTATATGATCGTAAGGCAATCTTCTACAGGACAAAGAATCAATATCAATTCACTAAAGCAGGTCAAGATTATGTGGTTCATGCTCATCATGTTAAAGCAAGTAAAACACTTCAAACAATGGAACTATTAAAGAAGGCAGTGCAAGCAAGCAACAAACCAATAATTGTTTCAAATGAAGTAATTGATCTTAAGCAAGAACAAGAAATGATTGTTGATTGGAAAATCAATCATAAGTTGCTTCAAGATAAGCTCATGTCATGCAAATATCTCAAGTACATTAGCTCATTTGCAGTCGTCTTTTTGATGCTGTCATTAGTAATGTTTTCTACATGGATGATAGTGGCTTCAATAAGATGTAACAGGGTTCAAATGGCTAACAATATACTGTCAGTTGTCATGATTGTGTTACAGTTGATCTTGATGAGACAGGTGTACAGGACAGAGTTCAGAGATAGAGGACAAGTCGGGTGGCCTATCCCGAGCTTGTTGACTAGTCAGTAACCTTTTGGGGACCAAAAGGTCTTTTTGTGGGGAGGTGTGATCCAGAATCAGATCCAGAAGCATGACAGGGCTTAAAAATGCTCAAAACTGAAAGTGCTCGGAATCCAATGAAGCCAACGTCATTGTGTCTGTCTCGTCTTCCTGATTCCAACCATATATTTACTTCGTCAAACGGGCTCCGTATGCGAAAGATATCGTGTTCTGTCCGAAAACCCAATCAGGCAAAAAAAGGGGATGAATGTACAGTCCGTACAATCTGTACAGTTCCATGTGGCATGCTGACTATACAGGTTGTACGACCGTACAACTGACGTGGAAACTCCTAGAGGTGACACGTGGCAACTTCTAGAGGCAACACGTGGCAGGCCGATGTGGCGTACGGGTAAGCCGCTGGACCAATCTATGGGTGACACGTGTCACCACTGTAAGGGTGACATGTGGCACAGGATGATGTTAGCAGGTGACCGGGAAAGTACGATGGTAGGATGATGTGGCAGACACATGGCAGGATGACAAGGCAATACGGTGACAGGTGGCAGGTGACGTGGACCAGTCGGCATTTGACACTTGGCAGTTGTTGGTTGGGTGTTGATGTGCCATGTGGCCTAGTCACGGACTACCACGTGGCACCCTATGGTTGGCTCTCTGGTTTATATAAAAGTTGTTGGCGTGGGCGGGAGTCGAACCCTCGACCTCTCCTCTGAGCATATGGACTGGCAGGGCCGGGCTAGCCAGCCCGCCCTCGCTTGGGTCTTAACAGTTATATGTGAAACTTTGTATTTAAGTTTGATTAAAGATTTATGTGGTGGCGGAAAGGGCCGGGGCTTAGCCCCAACCCATGGTTCAATACCTATACGCATACGATCACATGTTTGGAGTGCGGGGGACTGTTGGCGGATAGGGCTTAGCCCTCGGATCCCGGGCATATCCCACAGGACCAGGACCTATCCACTATTATGGGTGCGGTTATATATATTTTTAAGCCCGTGGTCCAGTACACACGCCCGATGACCAGGAGTGAGCCGGGGATAGGGGGCCAGCGCTTAGCCTTTGGGCTAGCGCTTGGCCAAATATGGCCCATATGACCGCGAAAAGGGGGCGTGCGCCCAGGCCTTGGGGTATAATGCCCAAAATTAAACTAAAGTGGGTTTTGTTACAATGTTTTGGGATTTTAAATGATTATAAGCCTGTAACTAATTGATTTTCTCCATTTTTGGGAGATATTGGGCATTTTTTTAGCCCAAATTTTGGGAGGAAGTTGGGGATGGATAACCAACTTCAGATATATATAAACAAGGCCTGTTTGAGGCCATATAGGACGGAAAAAGTAGATTTATGCTGAAGGGAAGCCAAGCCAAAGCCATTTTTATGCAGGGAAGCTATTGAGGAGCAGGCACTGTCGGGCCATTTCTGGGAGCTCCGGACGTCCATTTTGCATGTCGTTTTCTTTGCAGGGTTCTTGAGATCTGAGAGAACATGACCAGATCAGTCTTGTAGCCAATTGGCACTACTGTGATGTAATTTTTATCTTTTGAACAGAAATAAAGAAGCCTCACCCACAGAGACAAAGGCCCGAAGACGTAGGCAAAGTTGTGCCGAACTCCGTTATCAATTCTCGTGTTATGGTTTGTTGTCTATTATTTCATTTCAGATCTACATATGTGTATATGGCTGTCATAATTCCTCTTCTTTCCTCATTCTTTCATTAAGCTTCTCAATTGGATAATTAACGCATGGAAAATTAAAACTCAACCATAGTCATTAAAAGATCCTACGGATCATTTTCCCACTTGTTTCCCTTTGTACGTGTTGTTTTTCCTTCTCCTCGTCAAGTTTGTGTGCCTAAGTATGCATGCCATTTCATCTTTCGGCGCACTGTACTTCTGTTGCTATTGTTTAATATCCTTTTTTTATTTTTTTTACTACGCGGTGGGTGGTCGACTGTCCTTGTACAATTTCAGTCGGCTCCCATTGATCATCCCTTTGCGTTCTGTGCCTGATAAGTCTTTCAACTATACAACTCCTCCATCTGTGATAGATTGTACTTCATATGGTCCTAGCCAATGCATTATTATATTTCTTGGGTGTTGAAGCGATTTGTTGTCATACATCAGTACTAGATCTCCTTCCTTGAAAGTTTTCTTCTTCATGTGTCTATCATGCCAAGATTTGTCTCTTTCTTTATGAACCTATTGGTGGAACCCTGCTAAGATACGGTCTTCTTCCATGGTCATTAACTGATTCAGTCACTCCTTTACTGCACCTCATTCTGTCATGTGTGTAATGGTTGCTACACACAAGCTTGGTACTAAACATTCTAATGGCAGCACTGATTCTTGGCCATAGACCAGTTTAAATGGCGTGTTCCCTGTCAACTTTTTGCACGTAGTCCTGTAGGCCCATAATACTGCTGGTACTTTGAGGTCCCAATCGTCCCTATTTACGTTACGAATCTTTGTCAGCACGTTCTCTAGGATTTTTTTAAATGCTTCCACTGTGCCATTTGCTTGTGGGTGATATGGTGTACTCTTTTGATGATGGACTTCAAAATATTCAATCATAGCGCTGATGGTGTTGTTTATGAAGTGTGTTCCTTGGTTTCTCATCAAAACTCTTGGGCACCCAAATCTAGTGATCACTTGTTCAAATAAAAAATGTGTTGTTTTTTTTGCACTGCAATCCTTCACTGGTGTGGCCTCCACCCATCATGTTAGGTTCTTCGTCGCGATGATAATGTACCTAGCTCCTATTCTTTTTGTTGGTGGGTTGATTGGTCGCACAAAGTATATTGCCCACTTATCAAATGCCTACAGTGTTACCTGTGGTCGTAATGTCATCTCATCCCTTTTGTTTGGTTCACCTATCCTTTGACAAACATCAAATCTTTGACAGTACTCCTTCGAGTCTATGTGGATAGTTGGCCACCATATTCTTGCACACAATACCTTATGCATGGTAGCTTTGCCTGCGTAATGTCCTCCTGCTATTCCCTCATGGGATTCTGTTAGGACTCTTGGTCTTTCATGATCTAACACATACCTTCGCAAGATGCTATCTATGCCCATTTTGTATAGGCATCCTGCAATCAGTTGATAGTCGGCAACGTGAAATACCAGGTTTTTCTTCTGTGTGGTGTTATATTTTTGTGGCACAGTACCTATGCTCAAGTAATGAATGATATCTGTGAAGTGTTCATCAACGATTTGGACTAAAAATAACTGTGCATCCAGGAATTTGTCTTCTAAATTCGTAGGTTCTTCTCCATTTGTGACCCTTGACAGGTGGTCAGGTCATGCGTTCAATCTTCCTAGTTTGACGATTACTTCAAAGTCAAATTCTTGAAATAGGAGTAACCATCAACAGATTCTCCCCTGCAACACTGGCTTGTTGACTAGGTATTTTAGGGTTGAGTGATCTATGAACATCTTAAAGTGTTTTCCCAATAAGTAGTGTCTGAACTTTTGCAGTGCATAGACCATAGCTAGGCCTTCCATTTCTGTAGTGTTATAGTTTTTCTCTGATTCTGACAACTTCCTGCTTGCAAATGCTATCGGGTGATCCAAGTTCCCTGTTCATGGTTGTGCCAAGATAGCTCCAAGTGCTATGGATGATGCATCTACATTCACATGGAATGCCTTCTCCCAATCTAGAAATACTAATATCTACACGGTGACCATATTTTCCTTCAGGGTATCCAGACCGTGTTGGCACTCGTCGTTCCACTGAAACTTTGTATCGTTACTTAACAGTTTTTCTAATGGTACATTAATATACGCATACCCTTTGATAAATTTCCTGTAGTATCATGTGTGTCCCAACGTCTCTCTTAGCTGACGGACTATTTTTGGTGGTGGTAAGTTGACAATTACTGTAATCTTTGTAGGATCTACTAATAACCCTTGTTTGCATATTATATGGCCCAATAGTATCCCAAACGGTGTTTCGAATATACATTTCTTTATGTTCAGTGATATATGGCACTTCCTACATATTTCTAACATCAGGCGTAATAATTCTACATGGTATTTCAACAAACTATAAACTGTCCAATCGTCCAAGTATACTTCGAGAAACTGGTCGATGAATTCCTTAAATTCTACAATGACTACTCTGGAAAATATTGCTAGTGCATTCTTCAGTCCAAACAACATGATTGTATATTGGTAAGATCCCCATTCTATGGCAAACGTGGTTTTGTATCTGTCTTCCTATGCTATCTTAATCTAATGGTAGCCTGAGCATCCATCAGTGAACGAGTAAGCTTCATGTCCTCCTACGTTCTCTAACACTTCATCCATGAAAGGTTTAAGGAACGAGTCATGTAGGCATGCATCGTTCAACTTCCTCATGTCGATGCATATCCTTATCGATCCTTGTTTCTTGTCCTACACCACCATTAGGCTTATCCATTCTAATTCTGTGACTGGTTCTATGATTTCGGCTTCGAGCATTCTGTCGATCTCAGCTTTGACTTTCTTCTTGTATATTGGGTTCAGTCCGTATGGTCATTTTCTGATCGATCTCGCTTCAAGTATGAATGGTATATTCATTTATCATATCTCTCCAGCTATACCCTTCATCTCTGTAAATGTTGTGGGAAACAGGTCATTATATTCATGCAGTAAATCTATTATGCTTTCTACTGTCTGCTCATCCTAGTAGTCTATAATGCTGGCCATTTTGGGATTCTCGACTGTCCCAATGTTGAATTTCTTTACTTTGATTAACGCGAAAATAACTTCTAATTCGATAGGTGGTCCTTCCACTTATCTTTCGCCTTCTTCTTCTTCGATATGAATATCATGTAGATCGTCTTCATATGGTGCTTATTCTTGCACATGGTAACATGACAACAATTCCTTAACTGTCTATTTGTTTTGTTGTTGTTCTTTTGTGATAAGTTCAAATTCTAGTTCTTTGATAAATATCACTCCTCTTATATGTTTAAGAGATGCACCTATGTTGGGGTTTTCATGTTTGAATAAAAAAGTGACTATAAAATTATGTTGCAATCTAGGTCGCAGTTCCTTTGTGCAATTCATGGTCTATATACTAGTTCTCTGGTATGATCTCTAGAGTGTGTACGAAATGATGAGGCGATTCCTTTGGGGGTGTCATTTTCCATAGCGTTATACACTCCAAGTGTTTCACTGGTGCCCCTTGTCCATCGTACTTCTGCTGCTTGTTGTTATTTTGTTCTGCACCGAACTGTATAAGCAGTAACCGCTTACATTGGTACCAATATGTGATTGTCTCTTTGTGTGCACCCCACCATATTTTCAGTGTGGCCTTGAGTGCTAGATCAAGTGCTAACAATATATGATTCTCTAAGACTTCTTCTTCGTACTGTGCCAAAAATGTTTCCAAATAGTTGATTCCATGGAAACTAGGCAGTTCCCTCACATTTATGCCTACCCATCTTACTGCGTGGTCTATTCGTGCACATCTCCTCGTGGACACTTTGTGTATCCTGTGTTTCCATTTTTCTAAACCAATATCTAAATCTATTTCACATGAATTAATTCTCGGCCAACTAAGTATCCCATCTGCAGTTGGGTTCACGTAATCCTCATCACGCACAATTTTTCTATACAACTGGTTGATTTCTTCTAAGTCTAGGCAAGAAGGTTCTACAAAACTCTCCCCTTTCGATGGATCTAATGGTGCGGTGAACCTGTATTCTCCTAAATCAAATGTCATTTTCCTGGTCTTCAAGTTGATTATGGCCTAGTTGTCAAATGCCCAATCTAGAACAAGCAACGTTGGGTAAGGTGTTGTGTCGTCCACTATTTCAATAACTTCAAAATTTGCTTTAGTGCGCACTCCATCTAGGTCTACTGTTACTCCTTTCAGTCTACCGATTGGTAGGATTCTGTGTTGGTTTGCGAGTTTCAATTGAACAGGTGAGTATCCTAGTCTGGGATCTCCCATGCATTTCCATGTCTTTTTTGGTAATACATTGACTTCAAATCCTAGATCTAGTATGATATCGCCCATGTTGAAATCCTCGATGTTGGAATTCAGTCTAAACTCCCTACTTGTTCTTCTCCTTGTATGTAGGCGATTGACTGTTTTTGGTTCTAGTTTTCCTTCCGTCTCGAGACTACATTTTTCTAGTATGTTTTGCAATATTTTCACAGATGATGGATCATTTAATACCTTTACACATGCTTGCAAAAATTCTTTGATTGTAATTACTTGTCCCATGGGTTTCATTTTGTTGGTATGATCCAATAATGGAGGCATATCGTATTCTAGTGTTTCCTTGTTTTGCTGCGCAATTGAAGTCGACGCCATGTCTTCCTTTTGAAATTCTTGTATGTCTTCTTTAAATATTGCCTACTCATTTTGCATGTCGAACTGTTTCCTTAGTTCAGTGTTCTTCTTCACCCATTGATTTTGTGTTGGTTCCTGTCAAACTGCATCATTTCTTGTTTTAGCTCCTCTGTGAGTAACTATGTTGATGTTTTGTTCTTCATCCCTTGCTTCGGCTAAAATCCACTGAACATTCTGGTTATTCTGGTTCCTCTTTTCCTGGATATTTACTAGTAGTGTTGGACATTCTTCTGTGTCGTGATATGATGCACGACAGTACATACAAGTTGTCAGAAGAAGCAGACATTCCCTTGCATAATGTTCTGGTTGTTGACAATTGTGACATATCACTGGTCCTCTACCTCGTCTAAAACCTCCTCTGACTTTTCCTCCCCCTATGTAACCTTCTCTATATTCTCTTGACGCGTTATACTGCGATGCTTGATTGTACTACGTGGTATTGTACTGAGGTTGTGTCGTCTTGTACTGCGGATGTGTGTTGTTATATGGTTTTTGCGCAGTGTTGTATGGAGTTGGAACTTGATTAAACTGTGGTGCGGCTTTCCCAGTCATCATTTCTGCCTACACTCTATATGCATCTGATGTCCTTTCTCGCATCAGCTCCATAGTTCTTCAATCTTTGTCATCGTGGCCTAATGACTTGCACAAATCGCAATATGAACTCTTTGGTACTGTCTAGTATTTCTGCATCATTGTGCAGTGATAAGGATCGTGACCCGATTTCTTGTAAATTTTGCACCATAATCCTCCTGTTGGTAGAGGATTTGGAATTCTTGTTTCCAAATACTGCGTGAATGTTGGAAATCTGTTCTTTTGGTGTCATTCTGTCCTGCATGTGGTACACCAAACGACTTCTCGTTTGTCCTTAATCTTATTCTAGTTTAGCTGAAATGTTAAGTTCTTCATATCCTCCTTCAGTTCTTCGATAGCTGGATTCATCTATTTATATTGGTTTTCTTCCAGTTGTAGGGCTACCTGTAGAGCCTCTGCCTACGTCTGAAACTTATGTTGTCGCAATGGGTATTTTAAGTGTGGGAGTACTGAGTTGACAAATAGGTGTCGATGTTTCATATTGATCATGAGATTTTTTAACTTTCCCTTCAGTCGCTTGAATCTCTTATCAATATCCCATACAGACTCTCCTGGTTTCTATCATATTTCTATCATCTCATTCATGTATTGATCCTCTAAGCTCAGCTTATGGAGCTCATTTATAAGTAAATTCTTAATGTATGCCAGTGTCCTTGTCATCCCAGGGGCACTATTTGTGTCTAGACTCATGTACCAGTCTAGTGCATGGTCTCTTAGCGTAATTGCTTACTGCGCAAGCTTGGTATCTTCATCAGTGATATGTTTTTCTTCCCAGATCTTTGCACAAATGAAAAAATGTTTCTCAAGGTCTTATGTTGCTTCTCTTCAAAATTCTAGTAACCTGATGGTGGGATCGTGTCCTTCCATTTTGAATGTTGAACTACTACCTCTGCACGGTGTAGATACCCGACTAGTGTTGCCTGAATTGGTTCCTCCAGTTGTGGTTCCTTGTGTAGATGTACTTCCTACCGTCTGACTGATTCTGAACTTTGGTTGTCTAAACGGTGGTGTTCTCTTTGGTGTGTTAGTCGCACATGTGTTTATGGGTTCAACACTGACATTAATATGGATAGGATTTATGCCTTCTCTTCCCATTCTTGGACCTCTCGTCTTCCTCTCATATGTTGCGTGCAAGATTTCCTCAGTATTCTCCACAACCCGAAGATCCTCTACCTCTTCCTCATCACTCGCCAAGCCTTCCCTCGTGGCTAAAACTCTCTTCTTGGTATTCACCTTGTATTGATAGGGTACTCTACTATGCGTATTTCCAGCTGTTGACATGATATTCTTGATCTGGTTGTCTTCCATCATGATTGGGTCCAAGGGTTCCTCCTTCTTTCCCTTATCCTTTTCTCTTTTCATTTCTCCTCTCTCTATTAGTGCTTCCCCCCTTCCCCCATGCACTCAGGGAAGTTTAGTTGTTTGAATCCATTGTCGTTACACCTTTTTTATATAGAAATATCTTAATAGAAGTATACAACGATCGAGTGTACCTTCCTCGAGGTCCTCATAAAAACTCTTGCTCCACTGTGGTGTATGACTTCACTGTGTCTACTGCAAACTTTGTTATAAAACCTACCACAATACTATCAAGCCAAAAATCTACTCCGCGAGTGAATTTGTTGTTCACTTGCTGAAGCTGCTCAATCTGTATCGGGGTCTAATATAACTGTCGAATCTAGTTTGTCGCATGGTTATACTTCAACATTAGTATCCACTCTTGCAATAGATATGGAAAATCACAGAAAAAGACTTCATGCAAATCAGTAAACACGTATTTCTCAAGATATTTGTGGGGTGTTACTCTAGGGTTTCTATTGTCTTTTTGTGCAAACTCCAGTTCTTATGTTCTTAACCATCTTTTGATCTCTGATTTTGTGGGATTCCACGATCTCAACATCCCCTTCTAATGGTTCATGGATTCCTTCTTTTCTTTACTATTTTCTTGCTCAACCTATCTCATCTACTCAATCATCTCTTGTCCCTGCCAATGATAATGGAACCATTTGTTGGTTAATTCTTCCTACTATGTCTGAGTTTGTAGTGACCTAGGGTTCATGTCTATTTGGGTTTCCAACAAAGCCTCTAAAACTATCGACCCTCTTGGTAAACCAGAAGGCAACACAACACATAGAATGCACTGCGCGGTCTCACCCGAGATATCTTTAATGGGTGGCTGTAAGACTCATGTGTTTACAGCCTAGGATTGAGTGCGAGATATCATAACTATATATTGAACCATTATTATAACTTTAAATGCAATATACTGTCATTTGTGAATAATAAGGAAATATAACAACTCATTCATTAAGCATAACAATAACTATTGGGGACAATAAATATATGCATGCATTCGTCACACAACATAGATGTTACCATGGTTCACCCTCTCCTTGGCTACGCCCACAAATATTTGTCTCTCATCTCTTTTATTATAGTCATTTTGTCCTTATGCGTCGTGCGCTTACAACTCTTCCCCGTCGGGTAAGATCCATATGAGGCGGACTAGATCACACCAGTTTCTTTAGCCTACAATCCAACCCTCAATATATACCCTCCTTCGTCTTCTCTAGCTCAACATTTTATACAAACTAGATCATACAACAAAATACTACATATTGTAATAGCTCATAGATAACTAGCTAAACTCGATAGTACTCTTAGTTGAACCCCTCTATGATACCTAAGTATCTATATTTATACGTTTCTAGCTCTTCATCCATTACAATAAATTACCAAAAACCTAACCCTAACATCGTTAGGTCTTCCCTGCATGCGCACGTGTTGTTCTTCCTTCCAGCTATCATTTTCCTCGTGCATGCTTTCTTTCCCAAAATCTCCTTGCTTTTCTTCTTTGGCCTACCTCCAACAACTTCCTTCAAATAGGAAGCAAAATTGTTGCCAAACATGCAACATGTTTTCTACACCCCAAAAGAAGTAAATATATATCAGATTTCAATGATTCGAGAGCTAGATTTATATTCACACACTTCCAATTTTCCAATCAAATTTTATGGATGGAAATGTATCACCCAAATATCCCAATGAGGCACTATGTGCTACATTATTCTTTTATAATTCCTCTACCTTCCATGCAATCAACTTTCATCAACCAATCAAAACCTTTTCATTCTTATAAACGGAGACCACAAGGTTTGGTGTTCAATTCCTATTGTTGAGAAAATATTTTCTATAGGCCTGCAACCTCGTCTTAGGCTTGCTTCTTCTTCTTATCATGAACTAGACTCAAAGGCTTGTAATCTTTATAACCTGCAACTAAAGATCTCATATTACATTTTCTGAAAATGAAAGTCAATATATACAGGGAATAGGTATGAACCTCAAGTTCACATAGATGATCTTATTTTACTCAAACACTATTTGATAATCTCGGCTATGGCAGTTGAATAAAATGAGTTATGTAAATGAGGGGATCATATGTATGGAGTACTGGTGTGATACAATGGAAACAAAAATTCCAAATAATAAAATTACAAACACCACAGTTAGTCATTTTATGGAGTTTAGCATCAGAGGGAGCTTCTACTTCTTCTTGTGGGATGGGAAGAGGAAATTTATGGAGTGGCGTTGGTGATGGATGGTGTAAATTTTGTCTTCCCGATGGATTAAAAAAATATATTACCTCCTGCCCTCTCTATAAAATATTTATACTCATGAAATTGAAGATGAGAAAATAAAACTCACACAATAATGATTAAACGACACATAATTATCACCATTGGTTCGGTACAAATGGAAGTCCCAATTTCCCAATCATATATGCCAATGATTTTCCTTACAAATTCCATGTAGCTATGAAGCACCCATGTTAATGGAAAACTAAAAAAGAATTCTATCACCAATTCTATCCCTTGATTCCAACAAAATCACATTTTAAGAAAATTGGCACAACATCCCATTCACTTCATTTCAATATCCTTAACAATGACAGAGGAGAAATAACTACAAATTTCTTGTACTTTGATGGACAGTGAGTTATAATTTCTTTCACCTTTTCTTTATTGAATTTTGTGAATTTCCATTTTACATTGTTGACTTAAAGCTCAAGGTTCATCAAACCCCAATCATTGGATGTTGCATTTGGAGAATAAGGTCTTGACAGAGAGCTACAAGAAGACCCATCCACTATAATATATATTGGGGATTCAAACTATGGAAAAATTCTAACTGCAATTTCATGATTTCCTTTGCCACTACAAACAACCTCGGGATGACCCAAAATCACATAGGTACACAAAAAAATATGTATTTTGGCTCCTAGTTATCCCTTTAACAGTCATTTGAGAAATAACCCTCTTTGCAGCTCTGTTTCCAGTTCATGGTTGGTGACAATATTCCAAAAATTGGATATATCTGCTACAAAGCAGAAGTAGAGAAATGTTGAGGTTGCAAGTAGGATGGGAGTATGAAATATATTGTTGTTGCAAACTTGATGCAATCTGCAAGGGTTCTTCAACAGAATTTGGGTGAATTTTCAAATGGTGGGGAGTATCTTATAAAAGAACATGAGACAAATATGATTGATTATGCTACATAATATGCTTGCTTCTATGTACTCTGAGTCACACTTCCCAACGATGGTGAACTTCTGGAAGGAAACTGAAACAAGGATAAATAACCATACAATTCAATTGATTTTTGTAATGGAATAAAATGATTATGTGCAGGTAAAATAATTCCCTATATATAATTGCATGCCCTTCTTCAACATAATCTACAAAAGTGCTCAAGAAAAGATGTGTATTGACTAACTCAAATTTTACAAGTATCAGTTGGGGGAAACAAAAAAGACAGGATGGTCAGGGGTTTTGAAAAAAAAACAAAAGGGACAAATGTAATAGTGGTTATTACATTTCTCCCGGAGTGACTTTTCTCTGAAGTGACAATTTTTCTGCCATGCCTCCCTTTCCAATGGAGGAATGGGATGACTTCGGGACTCCAACCTTCGAGAGTCCTCACTCTTTCTTACTCCAATTCCTCTGAAGTGATCCTGCTCCAGAGTGCAGGATCTGATGACACCTGTCCCTTTGGCTTGGATGGATTAGATCTGATTCAACTCCCGGCTCTTCGGGAGTTCTCCCAACTCTTCTCTATTGTGAAAATTCTTCAAAAGGGGTCGGGAAAGATCCTGTGGGTTTGGCAGAACCTGCACTTTGAAGAAAGGGGCACCTGTGTAAATTGATTTGGGGTCTATCAGAGGCCATATGAGTCGATTTCACTCCTTGATTTGAACGATCCTAGACTGGGAGGTCACACAACCTTGAGGAGAGAGAGGGGTTTACATCATTGGGTAGGAAATTTATTAATGTCTCTAGTAGTTCAAAGATTAAAAAGAATTAACATCCAATAAAAACCTTGCGATTACCCTCTATATCTTTCATACCTTACGTGAAAATTATGTAGGTGGGGGACAATCAATTCCCTTGGGATAGTCAAATTGAATGGATTTGTTGCGGGTACAACATACTAGACCAATGATAACTATAGTTATGGTCATTGAGGAGGAGGAGGCTTTAGAGAAGGTAATTATAGTGTTTGAATAAGACCAATGAGATGTTAGAACTATGATGAGATAGGACATCTCTTGAGAAACTATCCCTTTGTTAACATGGAGGGACTAGAGAGTCTCTAACATCAACATTTTCAACCTATCGCAGGGCTAGGCGAGAAGAGACGGGAATACCACCCTAGGCTTAAAGCCCTGGATAAGAAAGCATATTGAACTCTAGGCCAATTTTCCCATAACCACCATATTATGACTATCAAATAATTCCAAATTCAATTTCACAAACTTGGATCCTCATTCATGTCTCCCTTCATCATAACCAGATATTCCAATATCGACATTGACCTCACTCATGCAGGGAGGCTTTCGCATTACCTCTGATTTTCATTATGTAAATCGGAAAAAAATGACGCACATCTTATTTTTGAATGTGTTGATAAAGATCATTTCCAAATGATCTATTTGCAACGATGTCGACTAGTTGGAATTTTTCAAAGTCCAAAATGCCTTTTTATTGGTGTGGAAACTTATAATTTCAACATTAGGATAAAATTAAACTATTTTTCATTTGTGAGCCCACATGAACATGCTAATCATATAATGGTAGGAAAGACATAAGTAATAATCCCAAGACAAGGTAAAAGATAAACTTTGGTTTTGGTTAAAAAAGTCATGGAAGACATGATAGGATCAAATAATATATATTTGGTTTTGGTTAAATGAAGATAAAATATAATATTATTTATCTTTACTTTTTGGGGAAAAAAACAAATTAAAGGAATGATATAACTTTATGAAGGGTGAGTGATGAGATATAACATGGAGAGAGAGTGGTACATGTAGACATCTAATGATATGTTGTGTATAAGGTAAAGTGATCCAAACATATCATTTATTCACCCTTTGATTTACTTTCTCATCAAAGGTTATGTAGATAAGGTGATAATAGGGTCTTTTGACATATAGTGTCATTGACGAAATAAAACAGTGTGAATAACGCGAGGAGTGAGTAAAGGTATATGCTTAGAAATAAGTCAAGTGTCACAATAAATTCACTAAGAACAATGCGACAATATTTAACAAGAATAAGCAAAACTTTGTGCAAGTAGTGTGACTCGAGAGGGAGCCTGGAAACACTTTGTCGGCTAAGTACTATTGACAAAAATCATCATCAGCAATTTCCAACCAACACATGCGATTCATTTACATTGGCGTTCAATTTGAAACAATAAACTTACGATCCTTGATTCTCTAGAGGAAGGGAAAGGGAAGGGTAATGGCAGGATTGAGGGTGACTCGATGTGGAACAAGAAGAGGCTGATAAGGTTAGGTGGACCAAGTTATACAACAGGGGGAGACACAATGGAGGTCAAGGGATTCATGGATCGGTACTTCATGGAACAACTCATGGAAATAACTCATAGAAAGTGGTAATTATGAGGGGGTTTGGTCCTATTGTATAAACCGAAGGAACGACTCTTTAGATATTGACACAAATGATCACAAGGCTAGAAAATTGTCATGGATGTGTGCTAAGGGAAAGACCCAAGTTTAACACTGAGCATCCACAATGTGTATGTTGGAGGCATCTCGAAATGAAGGGGACGGAGAAAGGGAAAGAAGGAGAAGGGGATAGGACTGACGAATGTGATGAGCGAGGATGTCTCGCGTCACAAGCACATGCCAAACAATTGAGGGATTATGACAAAGGAAGGCAACTTGGTTCACCTGCAAGTTTTCTTTCCACCAAAACACATTTCGTCAATCAGTTAAAAATATACAGATAGTCTGCCTTTTAATATCACCAATCATTGCTCCATCAAAAGATCATCAAAAATGACAAAAATGAAAGAAAGCGAAAGAAATAAAAGCGAGAAAATAAATTGAATGCGAAATCAACCCAAAACTAATCTAGACCTTCCCAAATTTATTATTATTATTATTATTTATTTATGTACAAAGGAAAAGAAACTATTATCTTGGACTCAATTCAGATGAAATTTAGAGTAAAGGAATGAGTCACCTTCTTTGCACGCGGGTCTTATGAGTTTGACAAATTTGTGTGTGGAGCGATTGCCAAAATTCCAACCAAAAGATATGTACAGTGCGGAGATATGATTAATCAATACCCAAAAAAAGGGATCACCAACCTCCAAGACATGCCAACCAACAAATGCTTTATATTTAATACTGAAAGTATCAATTGGATCAGATTTAAAATTTAGGGTTTGTACGTTAAAGGGATGATTCATGAATTCACCAAACAAATTAGTATCATCTGTATGGACCTTTCTATCAAGAACAAGGTTATCATGATGCAAGGAAAACTCATAACATGTATTAAAAAACATAGGAATGTCCCTACAATAATCACTATCATCGAAATAAAATTTGCGCCTAGGAGGGACATGATCGATGGTGCCAAGTTATTTATCTTCTTTTGATTGAAACAAAGGATTAGCGAAAATTTTATACAAATTAAGATCTTGATTGAACTCATATATATCTTCAGAAGAGGATTCATCGCATGCATCATTAAATTCATACTGGTCATCATCAATTTGTGTTGACCACTCATTAGTACCATCATCGAATAAAAATGTATCATAAATTGTTTTGACATGATCAACCTCGGTGTCTTTATCTGTATAATCAAATTCACCATCGCATGTGTGCAGATAAAAGGCCCGAAATGAATGATGACTTTGGGATTGAGATTTTACATAAGGTTTAAGAAGGGTAATGTTTGGGACGTGAGATGTGGGTTGATCATTAAGCATCATGATATAATCATGATCCTCTTAACCTCCAAGATCTTGACCACAAGTAGTGAATTCATCATAAATAGGCCCTAAGAGAGAGGGCTCCTGAGATATATTCCCAACATGATTTGAATATTGAGATTCAAGAAAGAACAAGTGATATTGTAAGCTCTTAATGATGGGAATTAAAGAATAAAAATCATTATGTGAATCATAAATGCCAAAGGAGTAACATGTTCTACGAATTTTCTCTTCGAAGTTGAGGCAAGTGGATAGGGATAGCTCTAGCTTTTGAACATTCTTTTATTCCAACTGCCATCAATAAAGAGTAGGTAGAAGTTCGCAGTAATGCAATAGGGAAGCTAAGTTAGTAGGGTGAATGGAAGTAGGAATTAAATTGTACAACTTGATAAACCGAAGGTTAAATGTAAGAATGTGTTCATTATCCTTAATATGTAACTGATTAAATATTTTAAGATGCTCATAAGGATTATCCAAATGACCAAAGGTAGAGGTAAATCGGTATGAAAGTTCAAACCAAGTAGAGATGCATACATTAGGAAGGATGAAAAATAAGGAGGCAACATCGCCCTGAAGGGAATTCATAAACAACAACATGCAACTATCATTATTATTTACTCTGAGAATGGTGCAAGAATTCGAAAAAACACGAAGATGTTCAATCACTATAACAGTTCCATCTCTATGAAAGAGAGGCAAATGATTCTTGAATTTGTGAGGTAAAGGATTAACCGGGTGAGCGAACTTCAAGGGAATGGGCACAAACCAAGGAGAATTGTTTAGGTCTTCTTCAAACTCAAACAAGCCATACTTACGAACAAACTTCCCAGGGTCAATAGCTGAAACCACAGAGTTACAACCACCAAAAATGCTTCCAATCGATTGAGACATTGAGGACTAAGAAAAATAGAAATAAAATTGAAAGAATTAAAACAAAAATAGGATTGAACCATTGAACGGTCGTCCCCAGTATGGTCGCCAAAAAAATGTTGATGTCGAGGGAATAGAGAGTCTCCAACATTAACAGTTTCAACCTCCCGCGGGACTAGGCGAGAAGAGATGGGAATACCACCCTAGGCTTAAAGCCTCGGACAAGAAAGAACATTGAACTCTAGGCCAATATTCCCCTAACCTATAGTCCAAGCATGAATTCCTTTGCCTTATAATTTTACTTTTTAACAATATTTAATTTTTATGCAATTTTATAATTTATTACTTCTATGTGGAGTTTATACATTTGGAGTAACAAAATTAAAATTAATAAAGGAAATGAAAATAAATAAAAAATTAACAAGACAATGCTTTTGTTTTTATTTTAGCAAAAAAAGTAACTAAAGCAAAGTTAACTAAAAGCTAGAGAAAGTTAATAAACTATGTTAGTTTTAAAGTAATTTAATTTACATAAAAGTTTATTACATAACATTAGTTTGAAGAATACAGAGAAATAACATTTTTGATGATATAACATTTTTATGTTTTCATTTAGAAGTTAGGATACGAGTAATAACAAAATTAATTACAAAATTAAAAATAACAAAAGTTATACCTTGAAACAACTAAAAGAAGGAAATATATATATACATATATTATCCATAGTGTATTATGTGATTTTAAAATTATATAATTTTTTTTTATATTCTGAATTCAAAGTGTTAAATTAACAAAGACGAGGAAAATTAAGAACTTTAAAGAAAAATCAAAGAGATAGTTCAGAGTGAGAAAGAAATGATTTCCATTTAAAAGGCTTCCCATACAAATTCATAAATTTTTGAAATCTACAAGTCTCTGTGTAGACTAGGGCCATGTATATGGTCTTTATCCCCTTTAGACACAATGTACAATAAAAATACCAAGCGCGGAAATTGAAAAAATAAAGTTGAGCCAGAAGTGCAATGGAGCAATGAAGGTGAATCACAAGGAGAAAACCTATATATAGAAATGGATTAGCGCCGGATAAAATCGAGCTTTAATACAACAAAATAACAAGCAAACATTTACCTTAGGAGGCCATCAAGTTCATCCTCCCTTTATCCATATCACTGCTTCGCACAACCCCATGATGCCAATGATTCTGTCAATCCCTGTTGAATATGTAAAAGAAGAATGGAATGAAGCAGTCCTCATAAGACTCCAAGCATACCTCTCTCTGAAATTTCTGCCAAAGTTCTCTCTCAGAATTTTATTTCTCTAATTTTTCTGCTTCAGAAAATTTCTCTTCAGAAAACTTCCTCCTCTACTAGGTTGTGCGTTGCTTCTTTTATGGCATTGGATGAACGGTTTGGGTAGTTAGAACCATTTTGGTTGAACAACTAAATTTTGAACCGAACTGGGTGGAAGCGCATCCATTTTCTCCATTTTAATAAATTCATTATTTATGATAATGGTTATCTAATTACGAGCTCAAATTTATACACCATAGACATATTTGACAACCGAAATTGGACCTCACGACCCCACAAATATACAATGTGTACAAGAAAAGAAACAAAATGTGATGGAGGGGAAATCCATATGCTCCAATGAGACACTTCCGACTTCCTGTCAGGAATTATCTTTTTATGATCGAGTCCAAAAGTATTGCTTAAAAAATGTACAACTCTCAATCTGAGAGATATAAGTTGTTGTGCAAATACTAACTAATATCAAGACATACAAAACCATTGAGCCTCAATGGAATAAATGAGCTCCTTGTGACTAGTACGCTCGTATTCCAGAAAAACATCTTGAAGTCCAAGATCCCTATATACAACCTTCACTTCTGCAACACAAGAAGAATCTGGCCTTCCATAATTGGCATATAATCGTTGAAGTTGGCTCTCATTTTCCCGTTTAGGAGCTTGCGCCACCAACCAAGAGCACTTGAAGTCTTTTATATCAGTTTCAATCTTTCCAATCACTTCTGGATCACCAAATAAATCAAGATAATCATCCTGTACTTGAAAATAGGTTCCTATTTGGACTAAAATATTCTTGACATCTACGTGATTATCTAAAATTTCCCATGCTATTAACAATGCATAGGCAACCACCCCGTAGGTTGAGCCGCTCTGCGTTTAGGGTTCACCCTTGAAACCAACCACCCTCTTTTCCACTGTTGCGACCATGGAGGCTGAGGGAGGGGGGTTCTCAGCCCCTTCCTACAGTTTTTTCATTGCCAAGGAGCATGGCTCCAACCACTCCAAATGACTGACCTTCGAACTCCCGGAGGTCATGCAACAAAGAATCTGGGAGGAAGAAATGCCGAAGGAAAAACTGATGGAAATCGACCCAGAAGCCAGTCACCCAAAAACATCTCACACTTGGGAACCCGGTAAATGCATCTCGCAAGCCCCGATCGCTCCCAAATATATCATCATCTCTCCAAGAATAGAAGATCAGAAACAATACATGAGGGATTTCTCCCTGATAGGGAAATTCCTGGGATTGTGGCCTTCAGAAAATACCTTGTCAAATGGATTCATCACTGGTAAAAACCCAAGGGTCACTATGACCTCCAACTTGGATCAAAAGGCTTCTTTACAATCATATTGCACAACCTGGAGGACAAAAATCAAATCTTCGAAGGAGGTTCGTACTTCTATAAATCAGCAGGCCTTTTTCTCCATTTCTAGACAGAGAGATTCAACCCAGAAAAGGAAGATGTCACCCACGCTCCGGTTTGGATAAGGCTATATTCGCTCCCGCATGAATTTTGGCTGGAAGAGATCCTCGTAGGAATTGGGATTGACATCTACATCAAATCCTCGGAGGCAACAAGACAACAAAGGTACACTGCTTATGCCCACATTTGTGTCTATTTGAATATTTCAAAACCCCTCCCCGGCACCATCACCCTAGATTATCAAGATGATGAATGGTCCCAAACCCTATATTATGAGCACATCCCCTTTCATTGTCGCAAATGCCACGAGCATGGGCATATCTTCCATGAATTCCCTTTAAATAACCCTACCAAACCTTCTCTAGAAGATCCTGACAAATCCAAGAATGGTTTCACCCAGGTCACGGGTCCACATAGACATCTAGCCAAGAAAGCAACCCCCCCAGCTCCCCCCTGGACCCCCAACCAAGAACTCTTTTGAAGCCCTTCAAACCCCCTCGGATACCCCCTCCTCTTCAACCAACCCTCTGACAACTCCTGCAACCGACCAAAACTCTGCCATTCCTGACCCCCCTACCCCAACATCCTCGCAACCACTAATCATGAAGACCTCCCTTCCTGCGAATCTTGGTCCAGAAATGGGAGATCCAGACACAGACTTGGAGGATCAGGAGCTAGCAGGTATAGATATGTCACATGTAGAGAAAGCCTACCACAAGCATAAACTGTATACGATACCAATTGATCAGCTGCGCAAAGTACACAAAGTATTTCTCAACTCTTCGGCAGGAGGATCAGCCCGAGCCAGTACAAATCTAGGCATACAAAAAGGAAACTCAAAGGAACAATGCAAGCCCACAAAACATGAGAAAAAGAGGGGCAGAAAACCAAAACACCAACTTATTCAAGATGTCAGTAACTTTCTCATCAACTCAGTTCAAATTCTTTTGATCTCAAACAACTTCCCTCCCCTCCAACCCCCATCGTCCTCATGAAGATGCTATCTTGGAATATAAGGGGCCTCAACACAAAAAGAAAACAAGGTTTTCTCAAAGAAAAAATCAATAAGGAACAACCAAATATAATTCTTCTGCAGGAAAAACAATGTGCGGGAGAGGAAGAACATTCTACTCTTCAAAAATGTTGGAAGCAAGCCCAACATGTGGAAGTGGATGCCAGGTGGGCATCTGGAGGCCTAGCGATGCTTTGGAATCCAACCACAGTTCTACTTGACAGTGTTTTCACTTCTAAATGGACCATCATAGCCTCCTTTCACCTTATTGGCTCGAACAAACAAGGCTACATCACAAACGTCTATGGATCCCCGAGACCAGGAGACAAGGAAGCCTTCCTCCAACACTTGGACTAGATAGCCAACCACATCAGCTCCCAAAGATGGATCCTCGGGGGATATTTCAATATGATCACAGGTCTGGAGGAAAAAAAGGGGGCACACGCACTTTGGGAAATGACAGTGTGCTTTTCAATCGCGCCATTTGCCTTCTGAAACTCATTGACGTAGGAATAGACAATGGGCCTTTCACATGGTCCAAAAGACACTCGAGATCCCAACACGTCTCCAATAGACTAGACCGTTTCCTCCTCTCAGAAGCCATAATGATAGACAACCTCTCTTGGAATGCCACGGTCATCGACACCCTGGGGTTAGATCATTGGTCAATACTACTAACTATAAACATCAGTGGTACCCCAGGAAGAAAACCCTTTTGCTTTGAAAAATTCTGGTTGACACACCCAGATTTCCAAGAAAACATCAAGCAATGGTGGGAAGAAGTGGCCATCCAAACAGGGACCCCGATGTACGAATTCCAACAAAGGCTAAAAAACCTCAAACAACATCTAAAATCCTGGAATAAGTTCACCTTTGGCGACATCTTTCAAGCACAGGAAAGCCTCAATCAGCAAATGCAAATACTCCAACAGCAAATCAGATCACAAGGCCTTATGGAATCCCTAAAGAAGCAGGAGACTCTTCTAAACAACCATATCATGGAAAGAAGGGCGCGGGAAGCGATACTTTGGAGACAAAAATCCTGCATCCAATGGCTAAAAGANAAGAGGGGGGGGGGGGAACACCAATTTTTTCCACAGATCCATGGTTCAACGGTGCCAAACAAATCGCATCACTCACATAGTCTCAGAGAAAGGAGCAAAGATTCAACAACATGTTGATATAGAAAAGGAAATTCTCTCTTACTACAAAAATATCCTAATAGAATCCCCAACAGATTGCTCGTGGGCTATCGAATCCATCCTCAAGAACATTCCCAAGGAGATCACCAAATATAAAAATGAGGCACTCATGAGAGCGATTACTCAGGAGGAGGTCGATCAAACTCTTAAGGACACCTCGCTGGGCAAAGCACCTGGGACAGATGGGTTCACTTACTATTTCTTCCACTACTATTGGGGCATCATCCACGAATATGTTTGGGAAATCATCGAGGACTCTAGAAGATTCGGGAAGGTCCTCCAGGCCCTCAATGCGACCTTTCTCACCCTCATACCCAAATAAAACAAAACTAATTCCCCCCCACACTTCTGGCCCATTGCCTCTGCAATGTCATCTACAAACTCCTAACGAAGATCATTGCAACCTACCTTAAAATTATTCTACCGTTCTTAATCTCCCCAGAACAATCAGGTTATGTGGAGGGAAGACAAATCCTAGACAGCATAATACTGGCTCATGAAGCAATCCACTCGCTACACTCAACCAAAACTCAAGGTATGCTCCTAAAAATGGATCTCTCTAAATCCTTTGATAAGTTAAGATGGATCTATTTAAGATCAACTCTCTTCTCCTTTGGCTTTGATCCCATTTGGGTCTCCTGGATTTTCAACCTTACCTCTTCAGCCTTGTTTTCCATCCTCATTAATGGCGTTCCCTCAAAACTTTTCTCCCCCTCAATAGGAATAAGACAAGGGGACCCTCTCTCGCCCTTACTTTTCATCCTTATGGAAGAAGGGCTGAGTTTCACTATCAAAACATCCATTGGGGATAACTCCCTCTCTGGCCTCACCGCCCATAGAATCTCTCCCCCCATCTCTCACATAAAATTCATGGACAATATACTTCTAATGGGAATGTCTACAACCATAGAATCCCTATGCTTCAGATCTATCATTGACCTCTTCAGTGAGGCTTCAGGCATGGAGGTGAATTTGACCAAATCTCAAGTCCTCTTCTTCAACACACTTATTGATATCCAAAACCACCTCACTCAAATCCAGGGTTTTACTCGTAGTGTTCTCGCTTCCATCTACCTGGGCATCCCCTTCATTGATAACCTACTAATAAATGCATCATGGGACTCCTTGATGTCTAGCTTTCGAAAGAGACTTTCCCTTTGGACCTTCTGCTCCCTCAATTTTCATGGTCGCCTCATCCTCCTCAAATCAGTCCTTCAGGCCCTCCCTGTCTACACTTTCTTTGCCTTGGAAGCCCCAAATTTCATCCTCAACACCTTAAGAACTATTCAATGAAACTTTCTCTGGAAGGGAAACAAAGAAGGGCACAAAATAACCCTGCTAATATGGAAAAAAGTCTGTAATCCAAAGAAAGCAGGGGGCCTTGGCCTAAGAGACCCAGCCATTCTCAACAAGGTCCTCAGTGCTAAATTTTGGTGGAGATGGTTAAAGAGACCCCAAGACCTTTGGGCACGTATTTGGAGGAAAAAATACACTCCCACAATCCCGGAAAGAGAGCTCATCAGGTGGAGTGGTCAAATCCTAGGTTTTCACATCTGGAACATGCCCAGGAATAATCGGGGACTCATCACAAACCACTCTTTCTGGGAACTGCAAAGTGGGTCTTTGGATCTCTTTTGGAGTGACTCTTGGAAACAACTGCCAGCCCTAAATACAGATCTGAATCTCAATGCCTTCATCCCCTTCACAACTGCAGAAAGACTCCACAAAGTGGCGAATTTTTGTAACCCCAAATGTCCCAGGGGAAATCTGGCGCACCTGGAAAAATTCCCACGAGAACCTAAATATACCCCCAGAGCTAAATCTCCATCCTCTGCAGGAGCATCTTGATTCAAGGAAAATTTTAAGTCAACAAGGGGAGGACATCCTCAGATGGGGACACTCCACCACAAGTACCGTTAACATTCAATAAGCTTACCAAATAAAAGCAAGTCACAAAACCTTACCTCAGGAAGAGGTTTGAGGAAAGATTTGGGACACAAAATCCTGGTCGAAAATCAACACCTTCCTCTGACTAGTGGTGCACAACAACATTCTCACCTGGGACAACTTAAGGAAAAGGGGTTTCATTGGTCCTTCCTGGTGTTAGTTATGCGTCTTAGAGGAGGAAACTCAAAATCATCTCCTAAACCAGTGCACCTATAGTTCGTGCCTCTGGGATCACAACGCCATCCTTATGAGAACCACGGACAAGAACCTCACAGGTCTTTGGAAAACTATCACAAGATGGTGAAGCTCGACCTTTCAATTCCCCCATCCTCAATAGAATCTGACAGTTGTTATCGGGTTTCATTCTCTGGAAAATCTGGAAAGAGAGAAACAAACGAATCTTTAAATTGGTTACCATGACCTGGCAAGAAGTGTGGACCACAATCCACACCAACATCAACGAAACAATCTCTTTGCATCTTTGGATGGAACCAGATCTAAATGGCCCACAGAATGAGCATCACATCCTCAACGCTTGGCTACTCAATCTCCACCCCACCCCCAATAGGCCTACTGTTGTTGTCAGTCTTAAGCTTAGCCCCACTCAATGGGAAGCTCCACCTAGAGCCTGCTACAAACTAAATTTTGATGGGGCCTCCAAAGGAAATCCGGGACCTGCAGGCTATGGAGCAATCATTCGAAACAGTAAAGGGGAAATCCTCCATATTATGGCAGGAAATATTGGGCACAACACCAACAATGTTGTGTAAATATGGGGCCTCCTTTGTAGTCTACAAGTGGCCACAAAAAAAGAGTTTTTCCCCATCATCACAGAAGGCGACTCACAAATTGTTATAAATCTCCTCTCACATCTGCTCAATGGGGCAAACCCGAAAAAAATCTCTCCAAGTTTGAGACTCATGAATGGGATTTTCATAATCAAATCAACCCTCTAGCCTCAATGGGTAATCCTTCCCTCCCATGTAAGAAGAATGACAAATCAAGTTGTTGACTTTCTGGCAAATTTTGGTGTCAAGTTGGAGGAAGGAGTCTTCTCATGCTCCCCTTCCACCAATCCCTCCCATCCCACATTCATCGCCTACAGGAACATATCCCACACCAAGGATCGACCCCCGTATGGGGTGCTTCCAAGCCAATGGCGTGATCACACCATGAGGAGGCCACCCGGTAAGGCAACTAGCCACCTGACGTCCAATCAAATTTGTCACCCTACTCCAGTCACCTCATGGGTTTAAACCTTTCGCCGCCACCCTCCACTCTTCATTTGAAACCAGTATGCCACATGAATTGGAAGCTCTGCGGCATGGGAGTCTTCATGGCGCCGTGCAGGACACCTCCTCAGTCACATCTGCTCCAAACTAGCTCTTTTTCTCCTAAAGCCAATCTTGGACGCTCTCATCCTCATTCGCCCCCTCACAGTTTGCAGGACCACACCTCCCTGGTTCACCCCCTCTTTAGGCTCGTGAACATTCTCTTGTGCGAACTCCACTCGAACTTGAGCTCGCGCTTGCACATCCCCTCTCCAGAATTGTCGACCCTCAGTGTCTTCCCTCCCAGGTCGCCGCTAGCTCTCGTCATGCCCCGACTCAGAGGCAAGGACAAACGAGGTGTTCCATGGTATGCGGCCAAGGGAAGGAAGCCACCCACCCCAGACCCTCCTCCTGAAGCCGAATTCCTCCCAGTCTTGGCTCCTATCGCTACGCCCTCCCCCTCCCAGCCACTCTGCGAGCACACCCATGACCTCTCTCCTCTCTCGAAGCCCTACACCTGTAGGGTCGAGTGGTTTGATAACCTTGGCAACTCGTTGGATTTCACGCCACCAACCACCTCCCCCCCTCAACAACCTCATCATCCTCCCTCCCCCTTTCGTCACCCCCCACCACCTCGGGTCTCGCCTTCTCTCCTTCCTCCTCTTATGATTCTCTGCTGTCAACCCACCCCTGCCCCTTTTGTGACAGGTGCGATGATCAAACAACGATCATGGATACACTGAGTGACCTCAAAAAGGACCTGGGGGAGGTCAAGTTAGCTCTGCTCGACATGCAGAATAGGGACACAGAACGCTAGAGCCGAGTGGACCCTGTGATTTCCTTCCTTCAGAACCTTCGGCAAGCTATAGCGGACCGCGGCAAGGGCTAAGCACAGGCGTGCCAAGTCTACACTGGGCCATGGCTCAGACCGGGTTTTTAAATGATTTCTTGTTTCAAGTTTCAATCTCCTCTCATTTCCTGGCAGCCATGGAAGGTTGGACTATGTTTTTTCTTTAAGTTTAAATTCAGTTGTCAGCACTTTTCCCTGCGTGGTTGTGAAGCGTTTTTTTTTTGCATGGCACAATTTTTTTTCTTGGACAAATGGCAATGGTGGTTTCCCAGAAGGGCATCATTGCCACCTAGGGCTATGAACAAGTGGCAGTGGTGGTTTCCCAGAAGGGCACCGCTGCCACGTTTGAAAATGATCTACAAACAACTGTATCTTTTTCATAGGATTTAATACAAACTCTAACTTACAAAAAGAAAAAAACAATGCACAGGCAACCAACAGATAGAATGAATAGTAGGGAGTCTTGTATTGAACTATACGAACATAAGTTGGCATTTTGTATTTTGAAAGGTCTGTTTCTCCTTCATGAGTAGTGATAAGATCCAACAATTGTCCACTAGTTGTTTGAAACTCAACCTGGTTGAATAAATCAAGGAGATCCACATAGTAAGGCTTAGTGCAAAAATGCTTTTTCAGAATTCTGCATATGTGGTTACGAAGCAATATTCCATCATTAACAACAATTAATCCAACCTTAGGTAATATGAACCAACAAGGTCATCCACGCCTAGTGTGATAGCTATCCATGATGTCATCTGATATGAGGAAATATGCTTGAATACATTCAATACACCATCCAAGCACACATCCAAGAAAGACCTCATCTTCTCATATTTCCTTTCCTTCTTTCAATAGCCTGTAGTTGTCTCTTACAGACAGACCGCAGTTCAGATTTCCTCCGGGCACCGTGTAGTCCAGCATCTTCACACTTAGCTTTAGTTTGGAATCATGTGCCAAAATGTTGGCAAGCTTCACTATATTGTTACAGAACACACCACTGCTAAAGTCCCTTAGCACCTTAGAGGAGAACTTCAAGCTCGCCAGTTTGCTCTGTTGTCTCCATTTATCTCCATCGAAATTGAAGATACCATCACTGAGAAGATCTTTAATGATCATGCAAAGTTTCAATGATAATTTTGATCTGAGTTGGCTTGCGTTTGACGTAATTCGTTGTAATAATCCTATCCAACATTTAGGAATTTGATGTCTCGTCACTCAGGTTTTCCACCATATTATGACTGTCAAATAATTCTGAATTCAATTTCACAAACTTGGCTCCTCATTCATGTCTGCTTGCATCATAACCGAATATTCCAATATCGAAATTGACCTCACTCATGCAGGGAGGCTTGAGCATTACCTCTGATTTTCATTATGTAAATCGAAAAAAATGACGCACATCTTCGTTTTGAATGTGTTGATAAAGATCATTTCTATTCTCACATCATACAAAATAGTCCAAAATGCAACAATATTGACCAGTTGACATTTTTCAAATTCCAAAATGCCTTTTTATTGGTGTGGAAACTTATAATTTCAACATTAGCATAAAATTAAACGTTTTTGCATTCGTGAGCCCACATGAACGTGCTAGTCATATAATGGTAGGAAAGACATAAGTAATAATCCCAAGACAAGGTCAAAGCTAAACTTTGGTTTTGGTTAAAGGTTAAAAAAGTCATGGCAGACATGATAAGATCAAATAATATATATTTGGTTTTGGTTAAATGAAGATATAATATAATATTATTTATGTTTACTTTTTGGGCATAAAAAAAATTAAAGGAATGATATAACTTTATGAAGTGTGAGTGATGAGATATAACATGGAGAAAGAGACATGGACATGTAGACATCTAATAATATGTTGGGTATAAGGTAAAGTGATTCAAACATATCATTTATTTACTTTTTGATTTATTTTCTCATCAAAGGTTATGTAGATAAGGTGATAATAGGGTTTTTTGACATATAGTGTTATTGACGGAATACGATAGCGTGAATAACGTGAGGAGTGAGTAAAGGGATATGCTTAGAAATAACTCAAGCGTCACAATCAATTCACTAAGAACAATGCACCAATATTTAACAAGAATAAGCGAAACTTTGCACAAGAAGTGTGACTCGAGAGGGAGCTTGGCAACACTTTGCCGAATAGGTACTATTGAAAAAAATCATCATCAACACCCTTGTTATGAGGAAAATCACTCTATGGCATGGGGTAAACCACAACAAACGGAAATGACTGCAGAAATCAACTATAATCTCAAGTATTCTATATAAACAAATATGCTAACAAGACAAGATAAAGAGCCTACCTCATCTAGGCGTTCGATGAAGTCCACTGTTTAGCACTTGACTCAAATAAATACACCTGCAATTTGTCTCAACAACCAAGATACGCAAGCATATGGTGATGATATATAAAGTTGGCACATATAATAGCATAATCCATCAATATTCATAACAAATACACCCATGGAATAACAATTCAAATATTTGCAAGACATTAATTGGAAGAGAAAAGAGTATTTCTATTAAAATGTAATCAAAAAAAGTGTATGTATGAAAAACTTTTGTGTCATCATGTTCAAAACCGAGAAACTAAGTCCCTTCCAGTTGGGCCTCCACCAATTCAATCCTCCACCAAAGGCAAGATCACATAAGAGAGATAATGAGGTTCTCCATCAAATAGGGAAGAGCTTGGGGGCTGAACAATGTGTTCAAACTTAAAAGGACAAAGGGATGCAGAATCAATATGAAGTGAGTAATTTCTCTAGAGTAACTTTGCTCTCAAATTTGAATTATTCTCCTCTTTTCCACAGCTTGGATATGGCCCATTTATAGCCTTCAAATGGAACTGAAGGGGAAAAACAAAATGTTTCCAGTATATGGAAGGTCAAGGATCATGGATCTCGTGACGTGACATGGAAACCCGAAACCATTTTTTACTTTGAGCACAAATCCTGATGTACACGGGTTGTAATGGTGCAACCTATGTATACACATGTTGTATAGCTGTTAGGGCACGCATATGTGGAAAAACATGTTTTTTAGCTCTGGGAATTACAAAAAGGGGACTTCAAGTCTGCATAGGAAAATGGAAAAAGGCCTTCTGAGCAAGTTTGCATGGGGTAAGAAAAATCATGCTATAAAATATGCCCCCTAATGTGTGAGGTCATATGCCCCAAATGTTATAATACCCAGAAGTGGAGTAATGGAGACCCAGATGGATGAGCTAGTTTCTCATGAGAATATTAAAATCCATAATGACTTTGCACACATGGCTGCCAATTTGAATTACACTGCAGATCCATGTGAAAATATACCAAACAACTATTCATGGCCATGAACATGCAATACAAAAGTATATACATGTCATAGGTTGTCATGGTCATGAGAAAGGTGTTAGAAAAATAGGTTCGTGGAGCAATAAAATAAAACAAATGCGGAAACAAAACATAGAAGATACACAATACAATAGAGACACAGATTTAAGTGGTTCACCCAGTGTGGGTTACGTCCACCAGAGAAATTGTCAAGTCCTTCCTTTATTATTATCCAACAAATGAAGGAATACAACCTACAACAAATTCATCGTAACTTCCTCTTCTTTCTCTCACAGTCCCCTATCTCAAAATACAATATTCGCTATGATACATAGCCGCAATACATTTCTCTCATAAGAGAGGGTTTCCTTCTAGGGAAAAAAACCCTAACATAAATTCTACCGTTAATTTGCAACCTTATAACGAACGGTCTAGATTTACAATGAAATTACAATATACTTTTACAGGGAAATTTTTCCTTTAGGGGCTTTGCCCCCGAAACCTCACCGGGGCCCCTCTTGCCCCCGGACCCCGTAGAGGGGGTAACTCCCCTCTGCACTCCCCTATGTGGAAGAGTGTACATACTTCTGGGGTTTAAATACTTCATGGGGTATAAACACAACTGAAAGCAAGGACCTCTAAATCAGGAAGATAATCAGGCTCCACAACCAACAATCTCCCACTTGGATATTGATCTCAACAACTCCACCGTTGTTGTATATGTTGAACTTTGAACCTTCTTGGACCTAGAAAAATTATCATCTTCATATTCATTCTTGAATACCAACTCAAACTAAGCAAGAACTCAGTTTCTCCCTGGTTACTCCCTTTGTTAACATGTCTGCAGGATTCTGGCTAGTGTGTATCTTTTCCAACTTCAAATGTCCATCTTCCAAGACAGATCGTATGAAATGGTACATTAGATGTATATGCTTAGTCTTCAAATGGAAGGTTGAGTTCTTTCCAAGATGAATGGCACTCTCACTATCAGAGTACAACCTATTATTCTCCTGCTTCTTTCCCAATTCCTCCATAAACATCTATAACCAAATCATCTATTTACTAGTGTCTGTAGCAGCAACATACTCTACCTCTGTTGTTGAAAGTGAAACAACCTTTTGTAGTTTCAAAGTCCAACTTATTGTTGTTCCACCTATAGTAAAAACATACCCTATGGTGCTCCTCCTGCTGTCTTTATCACCTGCCATATATGAATCAACATACCCCTGTAGAAAAGTGTTTGATCCTCCAAAACATAATGCATGAGTAGCAGTACCTCTCAAATACCTGAGAATCCACTTTACTACCTCCCAATGTTCTTTACCTGGATTGTTCATATACCTTCTCACAACTCTCACTGCATGTGCA
Source organism: Picea engelmannii (assembly GCA_009831015.1). Taxonomy (NCBI): domain Eukaryota; kingdom Viridiplantae; phylum Streptophyta; class Pinopsida; order Pinales; family Pinaceae; genus Picea; species Picea engelmannii. Next base: position 574,154 of record ML793569.1, read on the forward strand.
ATATCTGGTCTTGTGCAAACCATTGCATACATCAAGCTGTCAATTGTTGATGAATAAGGGACCCTGGAAATGTATTCTATCTCCTCCTGTGTCTTTGGACACATTTCCTTAGTTAATTTGATATGGCTGGCTAAAGGTGTGCTAACTGGTTTTGCATTCTGCATTCTAAACCTCTCCAACACCTTCTCTATGTACTCACTTTAAGACAATGTCAATTTGTGATTTTTCCTATCTATTGTTATTCTCATACCAAGGATTTTCTTTGCAACACCCAAATACTTCATCACAAATGAATTAGCTATTTTCTTCTTGAGCACATATCCTGCATATTAGACCCTACAACAAGCATGTCATCTACATATAATAGCAAGATAATATAGCTTCCATTTTCTAGCCTTTTAAAATAAACACAGTGATCAGAATGACATATACTATAACCCTATTATGACATAAACCTGTCAAACTTTAAATACCATTGCCTTGGAGATTTCTTTAGGCCATACAAGCTCTTCTTCAACTTGCATACCAAATTTTCCTTCCCTTTGACCTCATACCCCTGTGGCTATTGCATATAAATCTCTTCCTCCAAATCCCCATGGAGAAAGGTTGTTTTAACATCTAATTGTTCAATATGCAAATCTTCTACTGCCACGAGACTCAAAATAGTCCTAATCAAAGTCATTTTAACAACAGGAGAAAATATTTCATTAAAAATTATACCTTTCTTTTGTGCAAACCCCTTTACAACAAGTCTAGCCTTATACCGTTTTTATCCTCCATATTCTTCCTTCAACTTGTAAACCCATTTATTCTACAATGCTCTTTTTCCTGCAGGCAACTGAACCAAGTCCCAAGTAAGTTTATTTACCAAGGAATCCATTTCCTCTTTCGTGCCTTGATCCCACTTCTTTTTGGTGTCTACCTACATTGTCTCTTCATAACATTCTGGTTCACTAGAATCGGTCAACAATAAATAATACAATGAAGGAGAGTATCATTCATGGGGTATACTTAACCTGGTAGATTTTCTAACAACACTTGCAGGTGTTTGAGGTACCTGCTACTCCTGTTGTTGTATATTTTGATTTTTAGGTTCCTTTGGAATTTATTTTTCAGTGATCTCATCAAGCACTGTGTATTCTTGTTTTTCTTTTTCCTGTTTCTTTCCCTGCAACAAATCTTTGTACATGACCTTCTCATTGAATATGACATCTCTACTCCTAATGATTTTGTTATTTTTATAATCCCATAAGCGATAACCAAAATCATTAACACCGCATCCAATAAAGGTACACTTCTTGGATTTTGCCTCAAGCTTTGTTCTACTTTCTTTATCAATATGGACAAATGTTTCACAACCGAAAGTTTTCAAAAAAGAATAGTTTACCTTTTTTCCTGTCCATTCCTCCTCTAGAATTATACCATCCAAAGAGCTTGAAGGTCCTCTGTTTATTAAGTAAACAAAAGTATCTACAACATCTTCCCAGAATTGTAAGGGAAAACTAGCATGCAATCTCATACTCCTTGCATGCTCCATGATTGTCCTGTTCATCCTTTCTGACACACCATTTTCTTGTGGTGTTCTTGGAACTGTCTTCTCTCTACGAATCCCATGGTATGAATAGTAATAATCAAACTCCTTGTTTCAATATTCACCTCCATTATCTTATCCGAGACACTTCAAACTTTTTCCTGTCTCATTCTCAACCAAAGCTTTCCATTTCTTAAAAGTATCAAAAACATCAGATTTTTGTCGAATGCAATAAACCCAAGTTTTTCTAGTTGCATCATCAATAAAAGTAACATAATAATGAGAGCCACCAAGAGATGATACCTAATATGGTCCCCATACATCTGTATGCAATATCTCTAACCTTTCATTCTTCTTTTCTTTTCCGACTCTGAGAAATCTGACTCTCTTTTGTTTTCCATAAACACAATGCTCACAGAAGTCCAAATCAATTTGTTTAAGATCTGGCAACAATCTTATTTTGTGAAGTATCTGCATTCCCTTCTCACTCATGTGTCCCAGCCTATGATACCACAGTGTTGTATCCACTCATGTAGAATCTAAAGAGATAGAAGAGTCAATATTACCAGTACATAA
>ML793569.1:576569-593034 GCA_009831015.1 Picea engelmannii
ATGAACCTGTCCAAAATCACCTTGAACATAATCTAGAAAATGTTTCCTATGGGGTGTGGCATGAAATAAAGCCCCTGAATCTACTACCCAAGACTTAGAAATATTATCTACAGAAAGAATCAAAGCATCTTGTAACACATCACCTGTTACATTTGCTTCCTGATTTCTCTCATGTTGTCCATCATTTTGTTTCTTTGGAGCTCTACAATCTTTCTTCATATCTCCTTTCTTCCCACAATTCCAGCACTCTATCTTTCCAAGTCTGGATTTGGATCTTCCCTTCCTAGAATTCTCGCAATTCCCTAGGCCCTTTCCTCTATCCTTTTGCCTTCCCTTGTTCTCCATGTTCAACGCATTACCTGATATCTCACATGTGCTTTTCCATCGCATTTCCTCACTAAGGAAAACACCAACAACATCATCAAATTTTAAAGTATTTGAACCAGAGACAAAGTTACTTACAACCATGACCAATTCGTTCCATCTTTCTGGCAATGAGCACAATATTAGAAGAGCCCTGACCTCACCATCAAAGTCCACTTTTACAGAACTTAGTTGATTAGTAACCCTATTAAAATCATTTAAATGATCTGCAAAAGACCCACCTTCTGACATCTCCATATTAAATAATCTCTTCATTAGAAATACCTTATTGGATGTCGAGGGTTTTTCATACAATTTAGTCAATGCGTCCATCAAAGCCTTCATTGTCTTTTCTTTTGAAATATTGAAATCCACCGACGCTGCCAGGCTCATCCGCATCGTTCCTAGAGCCTTTCTGTCAAGAATCTCCCATTCTTTGTCCTTCATGGCCATCGGCTTCTTTTCTACTCCACCCAATGGTAGGAATAGATCCTTCTGATATAAATAATCTTCCATCTGTATATTCCATAACTAGTAGTTTTGGCCGTTAAATTTTTCGACCCTAAAATTTCCATATTCCGCCATTTCTCCCACTCGAACCAGGAACCCTCTTTTCCTACGAGTTACCTTTCCCTATGATACCATTTGTTAGAAAAACAGGATCGTGGAGCAATAAAATAAAAGAAATGCAGAAACAAAACATAGAATATACACAATACAATATAAACATAGATTTACGTGGTTCACCCAGTGTGGGCTACGTCCACCAGAGAATTTTCCAGGTCCTTCCTTTATTATTATCCAGTAAATGAAGGGATACAACCTACAACAAACCCGTTGTAACTTCTTCTTCTTTCTCACACAGTCTCCTATATCATAATACAATATTCACTATGATACATAGCCGCAATACATTTCCCTCATAAGAGAGGGTTTCCTTAGATCTGCGGCCTTATAATGAACGGTCCAGATTTACATTGAAATTACAATATACTTTTACAAGACAATTTTTCCTTCGGGGGACGTTGCCCCTCTGGACTGGCCCACGTGGAAGAGTGTACATAATTCTGGGGTGTAAATACTTCATGGGGTATAAACACAGCTGAAAGAAAGGACCTCTAAATCAGGAAGATAATCAGGCTCCACAACCAACAATCCTAGTGAAAACCAGTCTCAAAATCAATTTGAAGATATCTACATACAATGGAGTTCAATATGATCTCCAATGATCACTGAAGTCATAGAGGTACTGGTACAATGAAATATAGCAACAAATTAGGAAAGTTGCGACTATGAACTAATGTCTTCAAGCCTTCTACATGATCCACCAAAGGTGAAAGTCTACATCATGTGAATAAAGAGTTGAGATCGAACACAATGAGACTCCGTTTGATTACCAATCATTAAGGTATACTGTTAACAAATGCGAGACAACCTACCAATAATAAAAGTAGGTATCAAAGCACATAGTACATTATTACAAGTGTGAATAAAGGTGTTGAGGTCGAACACTTGAAGAATCCATTGATAAGGAGACATTGATGTATTCTCAATTGTCGATGGAGAGAGAACCTACCACTGATGACTGCAAGCCTCTAGGTACTCATAGAACTCTAGGTCTCGTTTCTAGAATAGAAGGGATGAATTTGATGGAAGGAGACCTGCTGAAAGGAGAGAGTTAAGGAATCTCTCATCATTCAACATGGGGTACAAAGCAGGAGCTTGATGATTTGGAGGAATTTAAATGAAGAACATGTTCACAAACCAATGACCCTGTGCATCATTCGAGTGCACCATATGCAAGAAGTACATGAAAAAGACCCTATGAATAGCAACCAATAAAGAAAATTGCTAACAAAGGTGAGGAAACCACCAATAAGGCTAATGAAATCCAAGACACTACACAAATCCCAATGTGTGAATAGATTTCTTGCCGTCAAACATAAGGGAAATGCCCCATTCAGCGACCAATGATGAAATATTGATTGTTGGGTTCAAGGTTACCTACCAATAATTAAAGTAGGACCAGGGTGCAAGATAGGACTACAACTTCATGTAACTCTGAGACACACTAAGGGTATGGCCGACATGCAAAGTCAAGAGTTCTGAGAAATGAATGACACAGGCTGATAAACATTCTTTGAACAAGAGCATGAGACATATGGAAGAATCTGGCAGCACAAACTCAATGATGAAACTTTTTGATGTAGGAGGCATCAATCAAAATCCCCATAGGGACTGTAAGAGTAACCAGTCGGGGGAGTAAAATCTAAGTAATGAGCTCAACTTCCTAAGGTCATGCTAAAACCCAAAATTTTGATGATAAGTGGACTCAAAAGTTGTGCTCTATTCAAAGCCGACACGACTAATACCAATATAGGATAATATTCTTTTCCTACTCGTATTTTTTTGTTTTTTCATAGTCAAATGAATGATATGATACAAAGGAGGAAATGAGTGTCGCTAGTAAGCAACTAGTTCCAACAGTGGAAAATACCTATGCTCAATCCAAGGAGGCTCATGTAGGATATGGACACTCGGGGGAATGTTTCCTCTTGGGGTATAGGGTGTCGAGTTAAAAAGGATATAAACAAGGCTCTGCTTGGCTGATGATGCAAACCGTTGAGGTGATAGGATTATAATGTGAAAGCGAGAATCGACAATAGGCTCGATACTGCAAGCAAGAGAATGAGATGCAATTACAACTTAACGCCAAAAAATGTCCTCTTTAGTAAATTTAGTCTACTTGGTTTGAAAAAGGAGTAAACTTGCACCAAATAGACATCCTTTCGAATCCAATTTATGAGTGTGAAAGAGACAAGTTCCCTCGACAATCTTTTCTCTTTTTGAGAGAGTCAGAAAATAGATTAAACCGGACTCAGGGATGTTGTTCTAAGAAACATATCATGGGGGAGGCCAGGGCTCCCGTGAAGGACTTCTGTGGAAATTCAACAACTCATAGATAGCTAACAAAAGCTTGGGAAAACCCAAAGCTTTCCAAGTCGAGGAGGATAAAAGACTTGCAAAGGTTACCTTTTCTACAATATATCGAAGAATGCCCCTTATTTGGAAGGGTGTAGAATAAGGAAGTCAAGGCTCTACAAGATCATTCCAATCAAAGGAAACCATCCTAGGACATGGAGGGAGTGTACTCGGAGAGAGTGGAATACTCCCTTGTTCAGAAGATACATGACTAGAAATGCTAAGGACATGGTCAAAAGACGCATCACCTCCCAAAATAAGAGTGGGATTGACCGAAGATTGCATTAGCAATGTCACTTCCTTAGACTTGCCGCTCTCCAAGAGAAGAGTGGGATCGACCAAATATTGCATCGAAATGACCACTTCTTCAACCGTTGGTTGAATAGGATATGAGACAACAAGGTCAAGATACACATCACCCCCCAAAATAGGAGTGGATTCGATTGAAGATTGCATCAACATGATCGTGTTGGTTGAACAGGATGCAAGACAACAAGGTCAAGAGATGCATCACCCCTAAAAGAAGAGGGGTATTAGCCGAATATTGCATCAGTACAACCTCTATATCAACCAAAGAAGGACTAGAATGTTGGGAAACCAAAGACGATTCAGAACCCAAAGGGCCCCTAGGCAAGGACCACGCTTCTTGTACCACAACAATAGCAGGGCACAAACGAGTAAGGTGATCTCCTTTGCAAATTCTACAAATGAAATTGGGATTACGTCTTATATTCTGAGGCTTATTAATTTAATGAATTCCCCCAACATGACTTGCAATGGCTGGTGACATGCTGCCAGCATGAATTGCAGAGGCTAGTAGAAAATCTCGAACATTACTTGTAGAGGTTGGTGATGAATTCCCAACATGACTAGCAGAGGTTGGTGACGAATCTTTAGCATGAATAGTATAGGTTGATGATGAACCCCCAACATGACTAGCAGAGGTTGGTGATGTATGTGCAGTGTGACTAGCAGTGACTAGTGCTGTGCCCCCAACATGACATGCAGTGGCTGGTTGCTGGTATTCAACATGACTTGCAAAGGTTGTTGACCTATCTCCAACATGACTAGCATAGGTTGATGATATAATGTCAATATGAATCGTAGTGAATGGAATTGTGCCCCCATCATGACTTGTAGCAACTGGTTGTTGGTATTGAACATGACTTGCAAAAGTTGTCAACCAATCTCCAACATGACTAGCAAAGGTTGGTGATATAATGGAAGTATGACTTGCAGTGACTAGACTTGTGGTGGTGGTTGGTTGCATCATTTGAGACCAAGGTTCTGTGAAAGACTGGTTTTGAGAAATTGCAGGCCAGGAAGGGTTCTGATATACACCATGGCCCTATCTGATGGGAAAGTATCCTCCTCCAAACTGATTCGTAAAGGGTTGTAAGGGCATTGTCACTGAAGAATCCGCTTGCGAAGAGAAAGAGACATGACAAGGGTTACTCAGGTGAGGATATATGTTTCCCCCAAATGAAGGAATTTCGTGAAGGGGGTTGCCCATACTATAAAAATGAATCCCCCCAGATGAAACACCAGAGGACAGACAAAGGTCCACCATGGGAAAAACATTCGTAGGAACCAGCATAGCGGAAGAAGGATAGATGGACAGAGTGTAATAAGTAGAATGACCGTCCATTTGATCACTTGATCCTAGAAAAGTGAAGCTAGGATTGGATCCATAGGAAGGAAGATTCCAACCTCCTATCGTAAGAGTTTTTTGAGGGATATGACTCCCACCAAATTAAAAGGGAGAATAAGGAGGCATCATGCCCCCAAATCCAAAACTAGGATTCATGTAAGGAGAGGAGACAGAGGATGGAAAGTGTGAAGACATGTCTGACATACCATGAGAAAAATGATTATAGGCCCAAGGTATTTGTTGAGTACCATGATTTTTCATACCACTATGAAACACAGATGGATTTGTCCCAATGAAATGGGAAAATACCATGGGGGAGGTAGTGCTAAATGAGGGAGTCACAGGGGCTCCACTATCCATAATAAGGAACACTCATGACACAATACAAAATCCTAAGACCAACTAATAACCAAAGAGCACACCAAAATAAGAAAAAAATCCAATATGCACTTAAATAGGATAAAGTGGCTGAAAAGGGGCCTCCCTCCCTAAATTAGGTATGCCTCGCCCAAGAGGGACATGAGACTCCTTGCAAAATATCGGAGTTATAAAAATTAGTTATAAGGAACCTCATGGGCTTAACAACTAGTCGGTCATATCCCCTCAGAGAGGAAATCCTCCATAAAGGATGTGTGGTGTCTGACCCTTATCTAACCCAAGGTACCTGCAGAATAACCCTTGTAAGTAACATATGTGGTACTTATGTCAAGCAACTAAGAAACCACGATATAATCAATGTGCAGGAGAATAATCATAAGTTAGGTCTACCATATGGGCAGGGAAACACAGCTCGAAATATCGAAAGAACCACCTCTCACAGAGGTAAAGGTACTAGCAAGACCCCCATATACGAATATATCCCTAGAAATATATTTGACGCTAAGAAGGTATTGGGGGGATATCCCCTTAACCAACTTCAGGCGACCTCATTCTTAACTCCAGTGTAAGTAGAGCCTCCTACCATCACCAATTATACAATGGATTTCTCCACTCCCTTATTCAGACACATATGTTGATTTTAATAGACTTGGAGAAGTTTACTCACAAAATCATATTCCAAGGCTCTAAATCCTAAGCTAGTTTGTGCACCCTAAAAAATTAAATCGTTTCTAATCAATTTTAAATTTATCAACGTTACTTTTAGTGGCCTTTCTTACTCAAAAAAGTGGCGGTCGTGAAACTGATGATGTTATGACTCAACAAGTAAAATAAATGAATATGAATAAAATGCAAAGTCCTAACTTCAATTCCCAACAAATGATAATATTTTCAAAATGCAATTTTCAATTTAATTCTGCAATTCAAAATAAGATGCAATCTTTCCATACATGTACTAAGATCAATGATAAGAACCCAAAAGATCAAATGACAACAATGCAAAATGTATATTTTTGTATTTTCAATATAAAAAAATGAAAATGCAAGGACTGAACAATAACTTGATATAAAGATTCTATTGTATGTAAACAAAGAAAAACCAAGTATAATATCAAGAAGAAAACACCCAACCCAATATGCAAGGACAATCAATGAAAAAGATGATGAGAAAGAATAAAATCACTCAAAAATTCAACCAAAGAAAGGTTTCCTATCACTCTGCAGGCACTTAACAATCATGACAGAGACCTAAGAAGACTCAGCAACCATCAAAACTCACCCAACAAACATCAAACTCAACAATCAAGCAAACAAGGATTATGTACGCGATTGTTCAGGAGAACATCGTGTATATATGCTTCCTACAGAACGACATCTTGCGTATGTATGCGACTGTCATGTAAAAAACTACATATATGTATTGAAACACTGCTAGGTTAAGGATAAAGCTAAGAAATTCAGACTCAAAATGAACAGAGGCTGTCAAGCAATCAAACGACAAGAAAATTGATATAAACGAGAGAAATCAAAGAAAAACACTCCAAACCTCGAAAACAAGATTATATCCCCAGTATGGTCACCAATTTTGTTACAAGGAAAATCACTCTATGGCATGGGGTAAACCACAACAGACGGAAATGACTACATAAATCAACTTTAATCTCAAGTATTCTATATAAACAAATATGCTAACAAGACAAGATAAAGAGCCTACCTCGACTAGACGTTCGATGAAGTCCACCATTGAGCACTTGACTCAAAGAAATACACCTGCAACTTGTCCTCAACAACCAATATACTCAAGCATATGGTGATGATATATAAATTTAGTACATATAATAGCATAATACATCAATATTCATAACGAATACGCCCATGGAATAACAATTCAAATATTTGTAAGACATTAATTGGACGAGAAAATAGTATTTCTATTAAAATGTAATCAATAGAAGTGTATGTATGACAAACTTCCATGTCAGCACGTTCAGAACCGAGAAACTAAGTCTCTTCTAGCTGGACCTCCACCACTTCAATCCTCCACCAAAGGCAAGCTCACTTAAGAGAGACAATGAGGTTCTCCATCAAATAGGGAAGAGCTTGGGGGCTGGACAATGTGTTCAGACTTAAAAGGACAAATGGATGCAGACTCAATATGAAGTGAGTAATTTCTCCAGAGTAACTTTGTTCTCAAAGTTGAATTATTCTCCTCTTTTCCATAGCTTGGATATGACCCATTTATAGCCTTAAAATGGAATTGAAGGGCCGAGTCGGAATGTTTCCAGTATATGGAAGGTCAAGGATCATGGATCTCATGACGTGACATGGAAACCCGACACCATTTTTTAATTTTGAGCAAAAATCCTGATGTACATGGGATGTAATGGTGCATACTGCATATACACATGTTGTATAGTTGTTAGGGCGTGTATATGTGGAAAAACATGTTTTTAAGCTCCGAGAATTGCAAAAAAAGGACTTCAAGTCTGCATAGGGAAATGGAAAAGGCCTTTTGATCAAGTTTGCATGGAGTGAGGAAAACCCTACTATAACATCCCTTTCCAAGAATATTGAGATGTGGTAACTATAGGGCCAAAGCTCATGTCATAGAGGAATTCCCTTCCCTCCTATAAAAATGGGAGGCTAGAGATAGACAAAGAAAATTTAATTTGGCTAGCTAAAAACTAATACATGTTGAAGTTTTGATAATTAATGTAATAGATAGAGGAAGTGCTCACACTAGTAGTGACTAGAATTCAGTTCATCCATTCCAAATACATAAAACAAAACCAAATCCCTTGGACCACTACACTTTAATGAAGAAACAAACATTCAAATAAGTCATACACATATTATGGGAGGATATACATAACAATAATGAAAGAGTGGGAAATGTAGTATAAAGATGTGACAAGAGCATAGTGTTGTGGCCACAACCACCCCCCTTTACTTTTTCATTTACAAGCTAAATCAAAGACCCCCCATACTAAAATTCCAATCCTATTGCCTAACCCTCTACTGCTTGAGCCTAATGTTATTTCTTTTTCTACCTCGAGGGAGTTTGGGGTTTTGATTGAAGATTGGAGATTGTATTTGATAGTGATTGATTTTCTCTATTGATGTTATGATTTCATATGTCTTCATGAATCTTATGTGACTATATGGTTCAATGATCTAGTGCATGTCTTGAATGAGTTTGATGTTGGTTATTAATATTTTTTATGAGTCACTTATTCAAATTATACATACTCATGCTAGCATGTGGTGCCTAACATCTTCATCTTTATACTCTCACATATTTGACAACTCTTAACTTGAATCATGAGGTCACTATTCATTTCTATGTGTTGGAGATTAGATGCATGCAACTATCATGATAGTTATTTAATCCAAATCATAGATTATTGCCTTCAATAAACCTCTCCTCTTCATGTTCTTCAAAATCTAAACTTATTCATGAGTTTGCTTAAAGGCAAGGAAATATAATGTTTATGATATATTGGAAAATTCCCTCTTAATCGCATAACTGACTTTTTCTCCTTCTATGGTTTTAGGAATAGGTTGGCATGATATCCTTTCTTCATGATTTCTCCAACCTTGAGATGCATGTGAGGGAATCCTTTGATCTTCTTCCCCTTTTATCCTTCTCTTTAATTGTTGAGATTTACCTTTAGTTTCTTCTATTATTTTCTCTAACTAAACCTAGTAGTTCGATTTTGCTAGTCGATAGCTTTCCAATGGTTGTAACCATACTTAAATCTGAGTTCCGGATCAAAAGTTATGGCTTCCCGAACTTTCTGAGTCTTCACTCACTTTTCCTCGCACCATTGCCACATAGCACCAATGCGGTCCCTTCTCTTATGCCATCAAACGGGTTGTTGATGTGGCACCTATTACCTATTATCTTCTATTTGTATTAATAAAGAGTTTATTATGAATTAATTTTTCCTACTTTTAGTTTATTCTTATTCCAAGCACTGTCACTAATCTTTTTTCCTAAACATATGTTTTCAGGCTTGGGATTACGAGGATGTTTGCATTGGAATTATGACTTTATGTAGTTCATTTTTCAACCATTTGTAACATAGGATAAGAGTATGGTAGAATAGACTAATGTTTTTCCTTTACATAATTTGGATTTGCTTTCTAGTTTTTAATTAGTTTTCTATTTGCATTCTCTTTTCATTAATGTTGGTTTATCAATAAATGAATTCTCAGAAGAGGTGGAGAGAAATAGAGGGTTTGGACACTAATTTTCCTTTGAATGGTTTTTGAATTTAATTTTGATGTGGGGAAAATTGTCTTCATCTTATTCTCAAATTTTTATGTGTTGGGTAATTTTCAGATAATTGATTTTATGAATATCATTTTTCAAGCATTGGGTTATCTTGCAGGTGAGATATTTTAAAAGGATACTATTTATTCCCTCTTGTGATGAAAATGGACACTCATTATGTTCCATCTCATATCCACATGATTCTAATCTGGAAAAAAATTCTTGATTGAGATTCTTATGAGTTTTGGACTTGCTGTCCCACACATAGTGAATTGAAAGTTTGAGTGACTAAAATCAGCCCATCTGAAATCCAAGCCACTCCAATTCTTGGGAATATATTTAGAATATTATTTTTCCTTCATTATGGAATTGTCCAATTGGTTTCTTTATCAATTAACTCTTTCTTTGATTATTTTCATCCAACATGAATTTTCTGCATAGAATTTTTAGCATAATGAACTTTGTTGATTTTTATTTCGTTTGAGTTATTTTCATTAGCACTTTTAGTTTTAATTTCTAAGTAATGGTTGCACACACATTATGGTCTGTTCAGTTTGTTTTTCAAGGAGGATTTTCATCGATTATCTTGTATATCTCTTCACCCAATATTCCTCTTACACACAACATCAAGAGACTTTCATTCACACTGTCTAGATGCTTTTTTGACAATTCTAGACAACATGGTTATTTAAATATTTGGCTGATATCTTCTTCAGAAAATTATTTGGGAACGAATCCTCTTATTCCCCAACTCGTTGTTTGACCAAAGACTCAATCCTACTACTGTCAATCATGAGAATTACATACCTGATTTTTTCTTGTAAGACATATTTCGTCTTTAGATTTGTTAATCCTGAATCACTCATTATGGTTTCATTCTTTAACAGTCTGATTTGTATCATGACTGAGAATTACACACTTCTCTCATGTTTAAATCCATTCAAATTCTTGGGAGTTGTAAGTATATTAATGGAAACTGTCAATGGAACTTCTAAGATTCCAATTTCAAATCTTCAACATTTGTTTTTATTTTAGCCATGATAACAATTTTCAAGATGTGAATTCCTTGTAGGCTATAATTCATCAATCTATTGGGCCCCACACTGTGCAACACTCTTTTAACACAAAGTCAGTTTATTCATAACCAAAAAAGATAATCATGTTCGGGTCATGCCGGTACATCTTCTATTTTGATCCTTCTTAGTATTGAGCTTGTTGATGTTTTGTTTTCCAGATTATATGTCTCATTATTCTTTGAACACAAAACCTACCTAGTGGAGAGACAAGATATACACTCTTCTATTTCATTTCACTTTCCTCTTATTATTTTACATGTGTAAGCTCGAGGAAGTGGTTTATGGTTTCTCTACGTGGAACACTCTTGAGAGCTTGAGGCTATTAGTTTCATGCACTTTCCAATCATGTCAATCTTATTATCAATTAGAAATATGATCCTAACCACTTCATTCAATTGTGACTTCTAATTGTATGTTCATTAGATTGGGGGAAGTCAATCCATATAGGTCATGACCTGAGATCATTCACACCTTTCTGAAGTGTCTGAATTGCTATCATTTCTTGATGATTTCCTCTTTCCTCTCATGAGGCTGAAGATAATCATGCTAATGTTCCACACTATCATCACTGATAATAGGAGGAAACACATATTTCAGGGTGTAATGTTGATAACTCTTGAATAATATTTCCATGACTAATGCTTGTTGGTGGAATGGTATATTTTAGAAGATAGACGGGATTGGTTTCTAATGGTCCTATTTAATTAATTTGATTGACTTTGATTTCAGGAACAAGGCATTGTGTCCAGAGATCCAAATATCACAACAATCATGACACTAAAGTATTTTGGTGAAATGAATTTGGAGAGAAAGCACATAGTGCTCATATCTCAGGAAGAAGGTTGTGATAGTTGACTAAATGAAGCTTATCTGAGTACTTGATGACAACACTAGCCTTTTACACAGAATTTTATGACATCCAAATTATCTTAAGTTTACTTTAAGCTTAGCATGCTCTTCCTAGAATTAGTTTTAATTTCCATCTTTACTTTTCAATTTAGTTTAATTACATTCTAATAAGTCAGTCATTTAGAGGGATAATTCTTCCTAAGTTGTCTAAGAGTTGATCACACCATTCTCTATTGTTACGCAGCTTACGAAATGGCTTGTGCAATCAACAACTCAGAATTTTTCTCTTGAAACAAAAGCAACTTAGGGAAGTGTTAATATAACTTGGTTGCTTAATATTCCTTTGAAACATCTTTTGATTGATAAACTCAATAGTTGATAAGAAATATATTCTCATTCATTTATTTTCATATTGTTTTCTGATTTAGTCATTGTTTGGAGTCATTTTAATGACTATTTTGATAACCTCCATGGTTGTAATAACTCTTTGCATTATCAAAATGAACCTTTGGTATTAATGATTATATTTTATGGAAAAGAGAAAATGGTTCTTTGGTGATAAATGTAATTTATGTTATTGGAAAATTCAACATTTTCAAAATGGCAAAGGAATTTCTTATGTCAAGAAATCTTGAGAGCATATGGGTTTATGGAATATTTCATGAAATTGGTTTTTGAAAATTTGTTTTGATTGAGCATCTACATTAACCCATGTGGAGACATGTTATTAACCCTTTCACCCCCTAGATTTCCCTTGGTACCAAACTACCAACTCCCACCTGCAAGAACAAACTAGACCTGTAGCCCTATACATTGAATTAATCGCTTAGTTTGGACTGCCTACTATTTACCCTTCTCTTATTAGGTCGGGACTTGATTCCTAGAAATTTGTTTTGTTGGACCGAATGAAAGAAATTGTATGTGATAGTTGGATTAAAGAATTTTGTTGCAAATTTTTTACACCGATCATCAATTCTTGTAATCTGAATTGTCCTTCATTTTAGACCTCTACTCTAGGAATTTTTTCTGTTGGGTTTAATGTTGAATGGATGCCTTTTCTTGACTGGTTGTTTCCCTTGGCTTACCTTCGAGATTTCACTAAAAACACTTTCATTGCTGAACCATATTTGTTGCTTGTTGTTGTGTTGTGTTCTTATCTTTCTCAACCAATTTTCACCCTTTCAATGACTGCCATTTCAACTTCAGATTTCTTTTAGTTTAAATTTTGTTTTCATGAATTGACTTATGATTTCATCCATGATTTCTGCTTGTACAGATTCCTTCCATATTTTGATTTGATTACTAAAATTTCCCTGAGCTAATTAGACTCTTAATATTCCTTGAGGCTTACTCTTTAAAATTTGAGTGAGGGGTTGGTCATTTTTGGTCACATACTGAAGAATTTTCTTACAAGTCATAAGACGCATGGGCTTCTCTATTTGAATGAACATTTTTAAAGTTCTCAGTTGTAGGTATGAACTGATATTTTTGGTGGAACACATGTTCCTATTGAGTGTACGATGCTAATCCATAAGTATAGGAAAGTGTCTATCTACTATTTTCTTTGAGATCCACTAATTTCACATTAATAAAATGGTCAATACTATGATGGTTTTTGGGGAGACCTGTAGGTTAAATTAAAATGGAAAACATCTACTAAGAAAATCAAAGTAACTCTTGTATCACCCTGCTTCCTTCACACCCTATGTGCATATGCATATCTATATCTAAATCTAAATTGGATGAGCATTTTATGAAATAAAAAGGAAGTTGAAAGCACTATTAATAGTCTGGGAAGTACAAGTAAACCCATCAGGGCTATGGAAATCTACTAGTAGTGGGGCTATGGTTGTATGGTACCGAGACAACTTTGTTAAGGCTATGGATGCTCACTGGAAGTGCTGGAATACTAGGAAAAGAGAGATGACGAACACACTTATGTAGATGTATGATTGTTATGAAAGTGAAAACTCATGGTCAAACCAAAACCAATCTGAAGTGTGGAGGCAATTGTTTTTTTTTATCTCACTAATTGGCTCTTTGAAAAGGATGTGTTAGCTTACAAGTACTAAAAATATTGAGTTATATATTTTTAGAATTTCAATGTCATTGTGGTACCCATGACTATTGAAAAATTGTAAGTCGTTTGCTGACCTTATCTTTAAAACTCAGATCTGAAATATGGGCCCTAGACTTCTATTGACAGAGATAATTGGTTCTTTTAGTGTGTCCCCATTTTTTGTGTCCGCAACAACCCCCTTTAATTTTTCTTTTACAGGCTAAAGCAAAGGCCCCCACTACCAAATTTCAATCATATTTCCTAACCCTCTACCACTTAAGCCTAATGCTATTTATTTTCCTACCTCAAGGGAGTTTCGGGGTTTGATCTTTATTGATGATTATCTTTGATAGTGATTGACTTTCTCTTTTGATTGTATGATTTCAGATGTATTCATGACTCTTATGTGACTGTATGGTTCGATGATCTAGTGCATGTCTTGAATGATTTTGATGTTAGTTATTAATATTTTTTTCTGAGTTACTTATTCAAAGTCTACATACTTGTGCTAACATGCAATGCCTAACATATTCATATTTATACTCTCGTATATTGGAAAACTCTTAACTTAAATCATGAGGTCACTATTCCTTTCTATGTGATGGAGATTAGATGTATGCAACTATAATGATAGTTATTTAATCCATATCATATATTATTGCCTTCGATAAACCTCTCCTCTTCATGTTCTTCAAAATATAGACTTATTCATGAGTTTTCTTAAAGGTAAGGAAATATTATGTTTTTGATATATTGACAAATGTCCTCTTAATCACATAATTGATTTCATCTCCTTCTGTGGTTATATGAATAGGTTGGAATGATATCATTTCTTCATGATTGCTCCATCCTTGAGATGCATGTGGGGGGATCCTTTGATCTTCTTCCCCTGTTATCCTTCTCTTTATTTGTTGAGATTTATATTTATTTTCTTCTATTAATTTATCTAACTATACCTCATATTTGGATTCTTCTAATCGATATCTTTCCAATGGCTATAACCATACTTAAATCCGAGTTTTGGATCAAAAGTTATGACTTCCCGAAATTTATGAGTTTTCACTCACTTTTCCTCACCCCATTTCCATGTAGCACCCACACAACCCCTTCTCACTTACGCCATCATATGTGTTACTTATATGGCACCTATTACCATTCCTCAATGTCATCAATATTTATCCTAGATATTTTATCCCATTCCCCGATGATGTCATTGGCACTCATTTTCATCAGCACAGCTTTTCGTCGTTGAGACTTCTTGCATTCACACCTTGTTCCACTCTCGACAACAACACCCTCCTTCAATAGATCCAACAATCATATGGAGTTGGGGATAAATGGCCCCGATCCCATTGGTGCCTCAGAGTTAGTCGACAATTAACCCTCACCTCACTAGTTGTCACCTCGGACACGTGGCACTGCCACGTCTTGCCAGCTAGCATGACATGTGTCACCTAAGATTTAATGCCAACCTACCTCAATTTTCCAAATCACCCACATGACATGTGGATCCACCCTCAGCTTGATATATGGACTGACGTGTCTAAACACATCATCATAAGACACTAGGACTTATCCAAACATGCATTGACACATGTCCTCTTCGTCGTCAGAGCTCCATCTCTCCTCTATGTCAAGCACTCTGACGATCCTCCTCTAACGAATGACCCAGATCTGTTCACTTTCCTGATCAATGATTGTCATGGCTCTAAGCCTCCTTCATCGACGGAACTTCATGCTACCTTTCCCTCAATCGCGCCTATGAAGAACTTAGATCTACTCACTACGCCAACTCAACGGTTAAGATTCAATGCCCTGGCCTCCACTTTCAACAGTCCATTCTAATCCCATACAATTACAAGTTGTCACATGTCACCCCTCAGGACACGTTGATTTCCATGTTGACATCCTAGTAACCCTGAATAGCGGAATCTAGGGGTGTGAAACCTCGACTTGTCTAAATACCTCTAAATTTTCTCATTTTCTAACTATACTATATCATTTTATTATATTTATTTTCTTTATTTTGTAAATATTTCTATAAATATTTGATTTTGATTTTGTATATTTATCTTATTATTTTTTATTTTTATTTATTTTGATTTTGATTTTATTTTGTTTGTTATTTTGTAAATATTTTTTACTATATTTTTTTTCATGTATATTATTTTATTTTATTTTAATTAATATTTTATTTAATTTTTGTAAATTATTTAATTTATTTTTATACGGATGTAAAAATTTACACTAAATAAACAAACTGTGTAACTAAAACCTACGATGTAATGTGTTTTTTTACATATATTATTTTTCATTTTAAATCTTCATATTATTTTCTCCCTTTTCTTAATTCTTTTTATTTTTTATTCTTTTTAACTCAAATTTCCTAATATGTACATATTTTTAATATTTTTTACTTTTTCCTTTTTACTCACCTCTCCCCAAGTCCAATTTCCTAGGCCTCCCTATAATATAGGGATTTCATATTTTTTTAGGAATTTCCTAAAAAATAGGAAATCCTATATTATAGGGATTTCTGGAATTCTTTTTATTCCCCACTTATCAACATGAAAAAATCTTGAAACGTGAAAACCCAATCTCACCTTAAATTTAAATCTTAATTCAATATTAGTTTCTTATGTCCTTGATGATGGGTAGAGTGTCCACTCGAAAATTTGGACGTTTCAAACACTTGGGAAATATTTAAATATTAATTTAATATCCATTGGAAAATGTGCACTTGACTCATTTTATTAATACATTTTCATTTGGAAATTTTTTAAATATTTATGTTGAAAACGTGCATCCTTTTTTCATATTATTTAATATTT
>ML793569.1:593109-606404 GCA_009831015.1 Picea engelmannii
TTATTTTTGTATTTTTTTTTATTTTATTTATTCATTTATTATTATTATTATTATTATTTTATTTAAATTCATTTTTAGTTTTAGTAGATTAAATAGTTTTTCATAGGATAAATAAATAAGGAACATGAATTGGCCTAATGGTTAAAAGCATGTGTTTCATCCTCAAGGTCACACATTTAAATTTAGTGAGGAGTAGGATAACTTTTGTAGATATTATTTTTTATTAATTAGGGGTAAATTTCATTTTTAACTTTGTAAATAATATTTTTTTCTATTTTCTATTTTTCATTGTATTATATTTGTTTTTCCTTATTTTCTTGATTTTAAAAAAGGGAAAATTGAAAAAAACTATATTGCAAGCCGCAGGTCCCATGCCCACCTAGGTTCTATTCACACTATCCATAATGGATGGACCTTTTAAATAACTAAGAATTTACCTCTCTCATGCGTGTGGGATGTCTTTTGCATGATGAAAATCAATGGTCTAAATTCACCCGGAGGCTAAATCAACAGTTGTTGAGTGACGATTTTCAAACGACCATAACTTCTTCTAAAGGTGTTGGAATGAGTCCCATGATGCCTCGTTGGAAATGTATTGGATAGAGGAACACAGTATTATAGGTATCCAAGTCAGAAAGGTGACAAAAGATGACATAAAATGCAAAAAAAAAAGAAGACAACCACGGATTTTGGGGGGAAAATGGTCATGCCAACTTCCAATGATCATATTTGGGGCTATGAGTAATGAAATCAGGCCCATGATAGCTCGATGGAAAGCTATAGAAGAGAATAACAAGATGGGATAGAAGGTGCTAGTATATTGAGAGCATAAAATGTCCAAAAATTCAAAACACAGGAGGGACCTGAATTCAGATGAAGAACTAGATATGTGTACTTCTAACAATCATATATGGAGCTACAAGCAATGAAATCATGCCATCAAGGGCTCGATAGAAAGATACGAAAGAGGAGACAAAACTGTAGTGATCACATTTAGTAGGCCGAAGCCAGAAACACCCAAAAACGTCCGAGGAACATAAGATAACTCCAATGGACAAAGTCAATAATTGTTTTTAAATGAATATCATTTGCAAACTGATTGAGGGTGAAAAATGATCACTTATGAGTCTTTCCAACTTCTATTTGTAACTCTCACATGTTCATTTTTGAAATGTGAGAAAAGAAATGGAAAGAAAAGGAAATGAAGAGTCATGAGAACTCAAGAGTCTTTCTCTGGTCTTAAAAAAGAGAACTCATAGCATAGAGAAAGGACTTTTTCTCTTTGTAACAAAATATGGTACTTTTACTTCTGAGTAATAAAGAGAAGTAGGAATTTCAGAAATTTGTGGCTTTGATGGATGTATTGGAGACTATTATTTATTCATTTATCTTTTAGTTGAGTAGATGGGATTCTATTGTTATATGAATTATTTCTGCACTCTGCTCTGTTTGTTGATGTTGTCACATGTTTCCTTGTGGGTACATAAATGATGTTATATATATATATATATTGTTCAACTATTTGTCTGTATATATTTAGCATTATTGTTTTCATATATCGTTAGAATACATGAGCTTTTTTGGTTTTGATGGTGTTATCTTTCGATGTACTCATCCTTTAAGTTATGCTCTCGAGATACGTTAGAATTACCTTAGAGTAGATTAGTTTGTTTACAGTTAGATTAGCCTTAGGATTATTTAGAACTCTTTGTGGGGAAGTCCGTTGTATTTCCCCTTTTATTTGTTTTAATTTTGAGCAGCAATGAGCCCCATAAACTCGTGGGAAATTATACACCAAACAAGAGTGGGTCTAATTGAGACCTACCATAGGGCGTTCTCCCTCAACTACTTGATAAGCCATTCGTACCCATCAACACATAGTTATGACCCAACAAGGAAAGGATGCATGGAATGAATTTCTTAGGACATTCATTAAAGTTTTGGACAATGAGTTCCTTTCAGTTAGGTTGTTACAAACTCGTGTATGGTCCCTAGAAGGAGAACAAGTAGATCCAAATAAGAACATTCCCTTCCAGAAAGATACTCAAACAAAGTGGGGGGGGGGGGGAGATAATACACTACAAAGAAAACACATTCTAGTGGACATTTTTATGGATGTTTTTAGTGTTACAATATTTGGAAAAATTATTAAAAAAACTCTACTAAAACCTCCACAAATAGTAGTGTAAGTTTTAATAGATTTTCACTATAACTAAAAATTCAAGGTGGCTAGAGATTCTAGTGGAGATATTTTTTAGTGCAATTATATCTATAATGTGCACTAGTGCACCAAATATATACAATATACATTAATCCACTACTATTTTCTACATACCATGGCTTCAAAATATATATCCTATGCATTGGTGCATATTATATATTTTTGAATCCCCAATACATAATTTGGATGTTGAAAGCACTAAGAAACTTTTGTTGATAATACACACCGATGCACTAAATTTTGATATTCCTTAGGATTTAAAAATATATATTACACACCATATATTTTGAATCCCCATTGTGTAGTTTATATAATCAAATCACTAATTTTTATTGTGAAATTAGGTTGAAACATGCATAGAGAATCTAGCTAGAAACAATGAACAACAAACTTGCAAAGTTGAGAGAAGAATTGGAGAAAGAATGAAAGAATTGTATTCCACATAATGAGAGACTTAAAAAAAAAACATATATAGTCTACATGGTTGAACTAATTTTCCATAGTAGTGATCTAGAGATATGTCGACACACACTAACATAAACATGAGTGAACTGCCACCTAGTCCTAGTTAATTGACCATGCAATCATCGTTTAAATGGATCACAAAAGTGGAGTGGAAAGAATATAATGCATGCACATGTGGTGCACCATCATAACCTCATGCATGTCAATTGTGCCCTCTTGGTAATTATCCCAAGGTGATTGTTCCCTCCTAGTGATGATCCCAAGGTGAGCATGCAATACCTAGTGATAATACTAAGGTTTACATGCAATACTTGACTCCACTAGTATAATTGATCAAGTACAACTGAGTAATGACTAAAGAGAAAGTGGTGCCCTCATCTAGGGGAGAATATCTCATACCAGGGGCATCCTCAACACAGACTAATAAACTTAGGAAAGTAAATACTAGGTGGGTGTGTAGTATCTCCAATACCCCCCTCTGAACACTACTAGAGAGTAAAAAATGAATGGGTCCCAACAAGAACCCATGTTAGGTACCCATTTTAAAATGCATATAATAAATATAGAACAATGAAAAAGAGGTAAGAGGGAAAACCTCATGGAAAAAAAAACCTTTTTCAAAATACAATGTTGAAAAAGAAAGATAGTTGCTAGGAAGCAATGTCCTTCACTCTAAGAAGGTCCCACAAAAACTGGAATTTCTTCTCAGTGAAGGTTTTGGTGAATATGTCGTTAGCTTGTTGTGAGGAAGGACAGTACTACAATTTTATGACCTTGTCATGAATAAAATCTTTGATGTAATGCATGTGGATCTCGGTGTGTTTTGTTCTTTGTCGTTGCACTGGGTCTCTATAAGATTTCAATTGGTTATGATTGTCACACTAGATGATATTCAAACGATGAAATAGGATACCAATATTGATGAGGATGTTTTGTAAGCATAGGGCCTGAATAGTGATGTTGATTGCTCCTTTGTACTCGACCTATTTTGATGATAAATCAATAATTAATTAATTTTTACATGACCAATAAATGGAACCGGATACCAAACTAAGAATGTACCTTGAAGTGGACTTGTGATCAGTGTTATTGCCAACCTAATATGAATATGTATAGCCAATTATTTTCAATGTAAAACCTACTACATAATGAATCCAATTAATGGTAGTACCCTTTACATTTCAGACGATGTGTTCAACATCTTTCTAGTGTAGCTCTTGCGGCTCCTGCCTGTACCTGGAATTTTCTCCCACTACATATGATATATGTAGATAGGAGTGAGTGAGATATAGGAGGCTCCCCACTAGATGTTGAAACTTGGTGAAATCCACCAATGGTGTATCCCTACCATCCTCGAGCTTGACCCTTGATAAGAAAGGTGTGGTTGTCAGTTTATAGTCAATCATGTTGAACCAGACCAAAATATATCTAGCATACTTTTTCTAAGACAACTTGATTCCTGAATTAGCCTAGATAATTTCAAGACCAAGGAAGAAATGAAATTGACCCATGTCCAACATTGAAAATGTTTCATGCAAGGAATTCTTAACTGTAGCAATAATTGAGTCTGAACTACCCCTGATTAACAAATCATCTAAATATATCACGAAAAATCAACAAAGAGTTAGAAGTTCTAAACATATAAACATTGGGATTTTATTTACAACTAATTAAATTTTGAGAAAGTAAGTAATCCATCTTCGCATACCACACTCTAGGAGCCTTCTTGAGGCCACATGGTGACTTTTTGAGTCGGAAAACTAGAGAGGAGTTTTGTATGTACCCCTACAACTGCTCCATGTAGGTCTCTTTTTCAATATCACCATGAAGAAATGCATTCTTCATGTCCATTTGGTGAAGCTCCCACCTCCCTACACTCCAATGGTGAGGGATAATCGTATGGAATCTATATTTTCTACTGGATAAAATGTCTCATCATAATAAATCCCATGAACTTGTTGAAATCCTTTTTCCACCAATATTTCTTTGTATTGGCTCACAAGACCATTTTCTACTTTCTTCATCCTATATACCCATATGAATCTAATAAGCTTCCTATCTAAAGGAAGGAGAACCAAGTCCCAAGTCTAGTTCTCGATGAGGGAGTTGTACTCCTCATTCATAGTTTCTTTCTAGCTGGGATTGTCTTAATCCTTTGCATAGGTATCATGTTTTGAGGCTAGAACCATGTAGCAATACATGGGAATTACAATTTCCATGGTTGTGAGTGCATGTGGAGCCTACTCAAATTGGAATTTCATCCTCCTCGAATTTTCTATATCCCCCCCAAGATCACTTGTTGCATGTAGGGTGGACTATGCCTATGTCTCATGGGTCATGGGTTGTGGGTGAACTAGTATGAGTTTCTCCTTTAACAAGGATCCTGCACAAAAACATATTCCCATAAGACTTACGATTAAAGGCTTACGTGTCTTAATTTGATTGGCTTGTGGGGAACAAATTTCAAGACAAAATCATAACTAATATAAGAGAAATGTTTACAGAAAGAGTGACCCTGCAAAGCTTGTGGCTTGAAGGTTTCGAAAAGGTCATACAATAGAAAAGTGCACCCAATCTATGATAGTAAAATCCCACTCTAATAAAGTTGTTTTGTAACGTTTATGGGTTCCTATTTTTAGGGAACGTATTCCTACTTGTATGCTACCCTGAAAGGATCCGATTAAAACATGGATGTGACTAAAAAAACTTGAAATATAAAAAAAGGGTTGGGTAGGACCTCTAGAAATGTCCAATAATTCAAAGGTTAAAAATAATTAACATTCAATAACAACCCTAAGAGTACCCTCTATATCGTTCATAGCTTATGTGAATTTTTTTTAGGGGTTGGGCATTCAATTCCCCTAAGATACGGAAATTGAATGAGTTTTGTCACAGGTACAATAAACAATACCAATGATAACTATAGTGATGGTCATTGAGTAAGATCATGATTTAGAGGAGTACATGATGATGGTTAAATATGACCAATGAGATGTTATAACTATGATGAGATAGGCCATCTCTTGAGAAACTATCCCTTTCCAAGATTATTGAGATGTGGGAACTATAGGGCCACAAGACATGTCATAGAGGACTTCCCTTCCCTCCTATAAAAATGGTAGGCTAGAGCTAGACAAAGAAAATCTAACTTTGCTAGTTCAAAACTAAGGAATGTTGTAGTTTTGATGATTAATGTAATATCTAGAGGAAGTGCTCACACAAGTGGTGACTAGAATTCAAATTATCCATCCCAAATCCATAAAACAAAAACAAATCCCTTGGGATTCTACACTTTAATGAAGAAAAAAACATTCAAATAAGTCATACACATCCTATGGGAGGCTATACATAATAATAATGAAAGGGTGGTAGATGTAGTAGAAAGTTGTGAAAAGAGCATACTTATGACCCAACAAGAAAATGATGAATGGAATGAATTTACTAGGACATTCATTAAAGTTTTGAACAATTTGTTCCTATCAGTTAGGTTGTTGCAAACTCTTGTATGGTCCCTATAAGGGGAATAGGTAGAGCCAAATATGAGAATTCCCTTCCAGAAAGATACTCAAACAAGGTGGGGGGGAAATAATACACTATAAGAAAACACAATTTAGTGGACATTCTTGGATCAAGGGCAGATCCAATGTAGATAAGGCTTATCTATAGGCCAGATTTATCCATAACATAATTGGTGACTCCATTGGGGACAACCTTTGTCTTCTTCCTTGACTCTTAAAGAGTTTTTCCCATAAAAGAGGGCCGCAGACTTCAAATCAAATTTTGTAACTTTTTGTACATAATATGAAGGAAATAATTGTAGATATGGATCCCTCTCAAAAAGTTATTCTGTTTCAAAAAATAAATCATCCAAATCGATTTCCAGAAAGTGAAATTATTGTTGATTTAAAATCAATTGTTTTTCATATTTTTTGTGACCGTCGTGTGGATGATTTGGATAATATATTTTGATGGAGAACTCATTTTTCAGCCATACCAAACACATTATATAGAGTATTTAATAGGAATTATTTTTATATATTATATCATATGTTTATGCCAAATATAGAGTGCACCACAACCCCTACAAATTTCCACTCCCAAACTCTAGATCTCCATTAGATCTTTTATCCAAGTTTTGGGTTTTTGATCTCGTAGAGACATTGGAGTGTGCTTTGGTGCATCACTACCAATATCCTACAACCCTTACTTGTTTTTTGTTGGTTTTTGGTTTGCGGGTCTATTTTCTTTATTATATTAAGAAACTTTTTGCATTTCAATTGAAAAACAAAAGTCAAAATTTGCATGCATAAAGATTTTGAGCATCTAGGAAAAAGAGAATTTTGGTGTTTGGTTTTGATATCCTGTTGAGATATCGGTCTTGGATTGTCTTACATGGTTTCTTGGTGATTGCGAGGTTGCATTATGAAATTTGAAAATAAAAAGGCCTCTTTCCTTCCCATAGCTAGAATTCATTGATTTGAATGATTTTCATTGGCATCTTTTCATTGCTTTGGTTGATGAAGAGTCATAACATCACTCAAGTTTCATCTATTTCTCTTGACTTAAAAACAACCGTAAGAAAAAGATTTTGTAATTTAAAATTCACTAGACTCTTTTTCTTTGATTATCACACCAACATTAGCTAGGCTTAGGGAATTGGAATAGGATTGGAGAGTAAACTCTCTAGGGCCATGAAATAAAACCTAGATTCATTAAAGAATGTAAAACCCATTTTCACAACCAGTGTGCTAGGAGCCTCTTATAACACAGGATGTAAGAACGAGGTTGCATTAGGGAAAGTAGGGTGATTACCCCTCTCATCTTATCTTAATGTTTTCTATACTACTTTGATTACTATGTATACGAGGGTTTTGTTTGTTCCAAACCTCTCTGTGAGAGAGAACTTTCGAGGCTTAGGACTTGGTTGCCCTGCCCTTACATGTTGTCAGAACTACGATTGTTCACCCGATCATTGATTGTGAGGTGAAGCCTTAGTGACCACTCCTAAGTATCCTACAGAGGTGGTTATAGGTGAGATGTGCCTGTAGTACCTAGGGAAAACATCCATTCATGGTCTTAGTTCCCTCAAAAGGTGTCTTCCTTAATAAATGGTACTTGCATTAGTCATGGATATTTTGCATAGATCATTGTAACTAATCCTCATGCCTTAGCTATCCAATCTTGTGGGGACTTCATCTCCCCCAAAGGGTTGGTTTTTGGAAGGCCCCCTGAGCCAATGGTTTTCTTTTTGTTGTCTTAAATTCATTAGGGGTGTGCTCTTTGGTTCCGAGTCTACGTCATACATAAGTTGAATTGTGTTTTCATTTGCACATATTATTTTCATTGTGGATGAATCACCACATCGGTCTCGTCGATTACGAGGACTTGAGCCCATCATGGAGGTACAAAAAACTCTTAAGAGACATGAAATAGGTGACCACGAATTCAAAGAGTCTCATTTCTAGTTTGAGGACAATGGGCTTGTTGAAGTGGACGTTGTTGACAAAATTCCTCCACCCAAATTTAACCCTCCTTTGACTAATTTTGATACCCCCATACTAGTCCAGGTTAGGGAGTTCTTTGGTGAACCTTTTTCTGTGTTCGGAGACCCTCACACCATGTCGGGTCCAAGTGTTTCATCCAGTGTGTTTGAGTCATCAAGACCGTCCACGAGTGCGACTGGGAGCATCTTATTGATTTCCACCTTGCCATCCTTGAGTGCCACTAGACTTACACCATCTATTCCCATTTCTACAAGTGTCTCCATTTGGGGGATGTCGGTCATGTATTATTTTCTGTTTGACAACATACCTAGCATTCCCATGCCCATCCCATCATTTACGATGCCCACACCTAGATATCCATATATTGGGGGTCTAAGCCTTGGTTTCAACATAGGGAGTGGAATTCCTTTCACCTCCACCATTCCTATGAGCATCCTGGAGTTGTCGAGTGCTATTTTTTCGTTCTAGTGGAACATTCCTTGTGGTTTTGGGATTATCCCTAGTCATTTTGGGGGCAGTAATGTTTCTAGAGAATTTCATTTCCCATGGGTTAGAAAATCTTTCCCTAGGGAAAACTTTTCAAAATTGGGTGGCTATCCTTTTGTCGATATGTCTGGTCCCAAGGGGTTCTCCCCTAGGGATAGTTTTGGAAATACTTTTCCTTTAGGGTCTATTCCTACCCCTAGGGGGGCATGTCTATTACTAGGAGAATCCATTCTCCTAGGAGTGCTTCCATTCTTGGGGAAATTACCCTTATAGAACATACAATCCTTCTATAAGCACAAATATGGGGGTACCACAAAGTTCATCTAGGTATAAAGGAACTTCCTCCTCTTCCCAGTATTCATTTTCTCATATTCCATTTACCTTCTTGGAAAAGTTAGAATTTTCAAATCTGTCACTTTTGATGAATGACTCCATTGCCCATGACCCTTCATGGAAAATTATACATATTAAGATCCCATCATACATGCCAAAATTTTATAGAAAGACAAGAGAATATCCATCCACACATATAATAACATATCATTTGTGGTGCTCATCCAACTCATTGATGGATGATAGTATAAGGTTGTGTATTTTTTAGATATTCGTGATCGTAAGTGCCTTCAAATGATATATTGGATTAAAGGGCACTTCCTTCAATATTTTTAATGACTTGGTGATGGCATTTCTAATGCGTTACCAATTACCCATCTATTATGATATAGGAATAGATCTATTTAGATCACTACGTCAAGATACTTCTAACCACATTTCCAATCATATACATGAGTGGAGATGAATACATAGGATGATCAAGACCCATATTGTTGGATTACTGATAGGGGGGTGAATCAGTAATAGAGAAATATAATCCTTTTTCATCATAGAATGCAAGTGTTATATCAATGTAGCATTATCATCCAATAGTTGCAGAGTAAATAAACACTGAACAAATGAGCAATCACACACATACACAGTACACCAGTGTTTTATGTGGAAACCCAAAGCGAGAGAAAACCACGCAATGTTTTTTCTTATATGTATTTAATAATTTCATTCATTGGAAGCACCATCTTCCTTTTTTTTCTAGCTGCAACTGGAAGGAATCTCCAACCCCTTAGTTTCTCAAGCTACAACCTAAAGGAAACTCCAACTCCCCAATTCTCTGGCTACAACCAAAAGGAGTCTACAACCCCCTAGTTTCTCAGGCTACAACCTGAGGGAAGATCCAACTCCCCAATTCTCTGGCTACAACCAAAAGGAGGCTACAACACCCTATTTTCTTTGGCTACAACCACCTATCCTTTCCCCGTCCAACCGCCCTGATGTAGAATTATAATGATGGAACCACTGTCGCACTATCACTATGAGATATATTGTTGTAAACCTATACCAATAAACCTGTAACAACCTGTACCGATAACCTGTGCCAACATGTACCATACATAAACCTGTACCTCAACCTCTATTGGATTACTGAGAGGGGGGTGAATCACTAATAGAGAAATTTAATCATTTTTAACCATAAAATGCAAGTGTTATATCAATATAGCATAATCATCCAATAGTTGCAGAGTAAATGAACAATGAACAAATGAGCAATCATACACATACACAACACATCAATGTTTTTGCGTGGAAACCCAAAGCGAGAAAAAAACATAGAATGATTTTTATTATATGTCTTTAAGAATTACAAACAGAGATGGATTCGTAAGAACACTTAGCAGGTTTGGACAGATATATGACAGTGGAAGAGATCATGGATTCATAGATTGGTTCAGAGAGTGGTTTAGATAAAAAGGAACATTATCATAATGGATGATGGAGAGTTGGTATGGAGTGTTGGTTTTCATTGATTTCAACCATTGGAGAGTGATATTGTAGATTGATGTCAACCCCTCGAGAATGTCCGGTAGAGAATTCCAGTAGCACAAAGGTTTGGGTAATGGACCCAAGTTTGTTTGATGTATAATGGTACTAGTTTTAATATATTTGAAGGTAATACTATTCTAGATCGATAGTACATGTCATTCCATTTCTGTTGTTATGTGGAGCGTCACATAACTCTTCACGGTTAGAGAGTTATGGCCATGTGAAGTTGGAGAACCCAGGTTTGGGTAATGGACCCAAGTTTGTTTGATGGATAATGGTATAAGTTTTGGTATATTTGCATGCAAGACTATTCTATATTAATATTACATATCATTCCATTTCCAGTGGTATGTGTAATATCACATAAATCCTCACGGTTAGAGAGTTATGGCCATGTGAAGTTGGAGAACCCTCACGAGTCATCTAGAAGCCCCAAAAGGTCAAAGTAGTCAAAGTGGTTGCAAAGAAGAAATTATTAAAAAAATAAAGTGAAGTGATGAGTGTAATATAATTCAAAGTGGATACAAAAGAAATTATTTAAATAATAAATTTAATGGAGAAATTACTAAGTGGACAAGTGGGTTATCCCTAAAATAAGGAAAGTGGGTTTAAGATGGTTAGATGGTAATTTAAATAATAAAGTGAAGTGATGAGTGTACTATAATTCAAAGTGGATACAAAGGAAATTATTTAAATAATAAATTTAATGGATAAATTACTAAGTGGACAAGTGGTTAGAAGTGGGTTATCCCTAAAATAAGGAAAGTGGGTTAAGATGGTTAGAAGGTAACCCCTTGAGGAAGCTACATGAAAGTATAAATAAGAGGAAAGGGTCTCCCATTTTTAAAACAAACTTAAGCATATTGAATATCTACAAGTGACTAAGGTAATGAAAGGATATCTAAGTCGAGTTTCAGAGGGAAGGTGAAGTAAAGAAGGTCGAAATCCAAGGGAGGATAAATTCTTTTGATGATGTTTTCTAAGGTGTGTTATTTACACGTCATCTCACCTTTTTCGCAATAATTTTTTTTCTAGAATGATTCAGACCGTGAAATTGGGAGTTCATTGATTAAACATACCCAAGTAGTTGTGATAAAAATTTCAGCATGTGGGTCATTTTATGTTTGGCGTTAAACTCCGTGGAAAATATGGTTTGTGGCTAGTCCTGAAACTAGTCTAAAACAGTTGGTCCGAGTAAAAACGTCATAACTTCTTCATGATAGATCCAAATTAAGTAAGAAAAAATGTATTGATTAGAGTAAAGTCTTTAGTATTATGTGTACAATTTTCATATCCCTACAACAAATATTACGTGCGAGGATCACTCTACAAGTCCACTCTCTAGAATAAGCCAAAATTCAACAAGGTGTGCCATTTTTTCTATAACTAATTTTCTGAGAGGTTCCAAGTAGTGAAATCTGGAGGAATTGCATAAATGACACTGAAGAAAATTGTGTACCATTTTTTTATCTTTATTAATTACAGGTACATAGTTATGATTATTACAAGTTAGGGTTGTTGACTAATCCAAAACTAGTCATGTGAGACTAAAGTAAAGTTTGATGAAAATGCTAATCTCTTGTTGTTAAAGTTAAGGAAGGTTTGCAGGTATGTGATCATATACACCAAGTCTATTACAGAGTTACAAATCATATTTGGATGATGAAATTGATGAGGGATTTTGGTTGAGGTACATGTTGGGTACATGGTTGAGACAAGTAATTGATGAGTTGACACATACATGAGGTGTATAGTTGATGATGTTGGTACATCTTGATTAGTCATAGTTGATGAGTAGTTGATACATGATTGGTATATACTTGGTACATGGTTGATGCACTTGTTCATGGTACAGGTTTGGTGCATGTATGATGCACTTGTTCATGGTACAAGTTGGTGCATGGTTGATGCACTTGTTTATGGTACAGGTTGATTAACGGTTGATGCATGGTTCAAGTTATTTGTACAGGTTGGTGCATGGTTGATGCATTTGTTTATGGTAAAGGTTGTCAAACAGTTGGCTTAGTTTGATGGATATTTGGTATGGGTTGTTGGTTTTCATTGATGTCAACCATTGGAGAGTGATATTGTAGATTGATGTCAACCCTTAGTGATTAATGTCAACCCTTGGAGAAAGTTTAGTAGCGAATTTTGTTATCACAAAGGTTTGGGTAATGGACCCACGTTTGTTTGATGTATAATGGTATGAGTTTTAATATATTTGAAGGTAAGACTATTCTAGATGGATAGTACATGGCATGCCATTTCCTCTGGTATGTGGAACGTCACATATCTCCTCACGGTTAGAGAGTTATGGCCATGTGAAGTTGGAGAACCCAAGTTTGGGTAATGGACCCAAGTTTGTTTGATGGATAATGGTATGTGTTTTGATATATTTGCAGGAAAGACTATTCTAGATGGATATTACATGTCATTCCATTTCCAGTGGTATGTGGGACGTCACATATCTCCTCACAGTTAGAGAGTTATGGCCATGTGAAGTTGGAAAACCCTCATGAGTCATCTAGAAGCCCCAAAAGGTCAAAGTAGTCAAAGTGGTTGCAAAGAAGAAATTATTTAAATAATAAAGTGAAGTGACGAGTGTACTATAAGTCAAAGTGAATACAAAAATAAATTATTTAAATAATAAAGTTAATGGAAAAATTACTAAGTGGACAAGTGGTTAGAAGTGGGTTAGCCCTAAAATAAGGAAAGTGGGTTAAGATGGTTAGAAGGTAATTTAA